>JAQQSW010024022.1:0-10164 GCA_028646575.1 Pseudocheirus occidentalis
TACACGTGTGAGTCAACTGAATAGAGATGAGTTAAACCCAAAGAAGCTGATGGAGGGAGAAACAGAGACAGAAAGACAGAGAAAGAGAGAGAGAGAGAGAGAGAGAGAGAGAGAGAGACAGAGAGAGAGACAGAGAGAGAGACAGAGAGAGAGACAGAGACAGAGACAGAGAGAGACAGACAGAGAGACAGAGAAAGAAAGAGACAGAGACAGAGACAGAGAGAGAGAGAGAAAGAGAGAGAGAGAGAGAGAGAGAGAGAGAGAATATAAAGAGAAGGGAAAAGCTGACCCAGAACAGACTTGAAGAATGTTACCTAATCTAATCATGCCGCAACCACTTGTATGCAATTCTTGGGGCCTAGAATGAGTTACAACTATATTTCCACCTTTTGAAAGCCTTCTTTTCCTTCCAGATCCATCTCTAGTAGCATATCTCTTACTATACTTTCCCTGGCAATCAAACTAGAAGAAGGATAACAGATAGTATCATAGGTTTACAGCTGGAAAGAACACTGTATATAGGATGTTAGTGATCTCTCCAACTTGCCTTCCCTCGGAGCATCACAAACCCCTGAGTCACTTAATCACCCTGTCAAAGTAAGACTGGCAGTAATGTCTGCAGATGGGTTTGAATATCAATCAGTTGTCATTTCCCAAAGTTTTTTATACCTCCCCCCCACACATACTCTCTCTTCAATGAATCAGCACCAGTAGCAGAACCCAGAACCTATGGGTCTTGCTTGACCCATAAAAGAAGTTTATAAAATCCTCTGGATATTACTGACTTAGTGCAACTCATTCCACCTGGGAACCTGGAAGACCTGACCTGTGTCCATCTTTCCTAAATGTGCCCTTCTTATTGTATGCCCTCTCTATAAAGCTTGTTTGCTCTACTTTTTATTGACTTCTTGTGATGCTCCAACCTTCCTTGCATTATTAGTCTTGGATTTTTGGAAGCTCACATCAAAGTACATTAAGACTGAGGATCTCTATTCCAATTAACCAATTGTTTTAGATAAGAAAGTTGAGATCTAGGGAGGATAAGTGACTTACCCAATGAAACACTTGTCTTAGTATGTGTGGTGGTATTTGAACCTAGGTCCTCTGACATCAGAAACAGAACTTTTACCACAGGCCACATTACCTTATGATATTCAGCTGCAGAAATTTGGTTTAACTTATCTCCATTCAGATGACTCACAGGTCTATATATCCAGGCAAATCTTTCCCCTATAGGTCTTGAAAGAGAGAAGGAGGAACATAGAGAGGGAAGGGGTGGAGGGAGGAAAGAGAAAGATAGAAAGAGACGGAGAGGAAAAGAGAGAGAAATAGAAAAAGAGAGAGAAAGAGAGAGAGAGATGGATCTATAATTTTTTGGTGTAGGTATCCCCTTCTGCAAAGCAGACCACAGTGCCCCTCCATCACTTAGTAAATGTTATTCAAAAATTTCTGTGGCTGAAAAATCCATCCCCTGGTGGTCAGCTTGGTGAAATGTGCTTTAGACATAACTAGACTGATCATTGGAACACAGTTACACAGTCCATCATTGAGTCTGTCCTGGAAGCCTTCCTGCTTGAGAGTAGCTGCCAGAATTTGGGGTTTATTTAACTAGCTTTCAAAAATCACAGAATCTAAGTTTCAAGAGAGCTCAGAGATTGTTCAGTTCAATGAATACTGGGAAAAGAATATCTTCTATGATATTTTTGAAAAGTGGCTGAGAGAGAACCTACTATCTCTTGCTATCTCTTATCCCTAAGGCAACTCATTCCAGTTTTGGACACATCTAAAAAGAAGTCTTTGCTTACTTTGAACCACAATGTGAATCTGTGCAAGAAAACCAGGTGGAATACTGTCATGGTCTGCAGTGCCCACATTATCCTTGTAGCCTTGCTAAAGATGGCCTTTAGCTTGTTAATGTCCTTCCTAAAATGCAATACCCACAATGATTAATAATAATAAATAATTATTTTCCTATGTGTCAGGCACGGTGCTAAATGCCTCACAATTATTATTACATTTGATCCTCAAAAGAACCCTGGAAGGTAGCTATTCTTATTCCACTTTACAGATGCAGTAGATGAGTCAAAGTTTAAGTCAATTGCCCAAAATCACACAACTACTAAATGTGGGAGTATGAATTTGAAATCAAATTTTCCTGACTCCAGGCCACACATGCTATCCACTGTACCACCTATATACCTTGAAAGTTGTTTCAACCTTCAAAGTTCAAAGATACGCTGCTTGAGGCGAAGGGAAGGGGTGAGGTGAGAAGAAGCCATAAATACCGTGAACTCACTCATCCTGAGATATGGCTTTATTCCTTCCTTGGCCAAAATCAGGGTCTATTCAATTCACCTATGTGATTAAGACAATGCATTTAAATTTTCTGGATTCCACTCAGCTGATCTGTAAAATAATAAGGTTATACTAGATAATCTTTTGGGTTTCTTCCAGGCTCTGAATGCTATGACATTTACAAGTACATATTTACGACCTGATTTTGTTTCTATGTATGTAGGCACATGGAAGAACCACCCACAGCTACTGAACTGAATTGAGAGAGAGTAGGAGAAAGTATGATTTATTTGCATTTACACCTCATCTCCCAGTTCAATGCTTCAACTCCAATTTTAGCCTAATCCTCCCTAAGTGAGTCATGGCTAAATCCCCAGTCATTTAGTCTGACTATGCTGGAAAGCTAATATTGGAATTAGAAAGGTGCAGGTGTAAAGCCACCATGATTCCCTAACTCTTCTCTGTCTTGTTTACTTCCTTTTTTGGACAGGTGATTCAGATAGCAAGGGGAAAAAGAGTCATCCTGAACTCAACTGTTCCTTATCTTGGGAGTGATCTGAATCCACCCTTTTAAATTCTCTGCATCATTCTTGAAGAATTACTTGGTGAGCATTGTCAATAAAACACATGATGTTGAATATTCTTTGGTGAGATGCTCAAAGCATAGGTTCCCTAAGAAATGGAATTAGGCACCTTGGAATTTCACAGTCAACCCAAAGTTCCTCATAAGAGTTATGGGCAAACAGAACTAAGAGAAACCACATTTGAAGTGATTGTCACTGGGATGTCGAGGAAGCTCATTCTGGGTATGGACCCATATCCTAGACTACTTATACTCCTTTTCCTAGGTCATTGGATAGTGTGAGGAAGATGTTGGAATCTAATTTTGTAGAAGAAGTAGCTTGTGAATAATCAGTTTGTGTCTGTGATGAACTTTGCTTCACTGAAAGGTAGTCAAAACAATATTGATTGGATTATCATTTAATAGAGGCAGCACTCCACAGTGGATCAAGAGGTACTCCTGCAGTCAGAAAGACCTGGGTTAAAGTGTTGCTTTTAACACATAATGGGCATTTTATATCTGGGCTTACTTAACTTCTTAACTGTTGAGGCAGTTCTCTAAAAATTTCATTGCAAACCAAAAATTTATCTGCATTAGAAGAAGGAAGTCTTCACCTGGGAGCTTCCTACCATGATTCAATCATAATCCCACTTTAAAAAATGGGATTATCTGGGCATAATATGTATATATCTACAACATCTATGTCTATGCCTCCATCAATACTCAGTCTCTCTGTCTCTTTCCCTTACTCTCTCAACATATGTGTATGTATACAAATGTACACATATATTCACCTTTATATGTGTGTGTGTGTGCCTATATGTACAGTGTTCCAATTATCTTAGTGCTATTTCAAGGTATTAAAGCTTAAAATCTTTGCAATACCATACAAATGTGTGTGTGTGTGCCTATGATTTTGTCTTGGTAGGGACTTCCAATGTGGAAAATCTTTTGATCAATGTAGATAATACTTTCTGCTGCAGTTTATAGTCTTAGAGGTTTTTCTTTAATTAATGTAGATAAATTTCTATTGTTTTCCATTTACTAAAATGGGGAAACGAATGCCTTTCAAACAGAGGTTCTTTCTTCATCATCTCTAAAGTAAAAGCCTTCAGTAAAATGTTTTATTTTACTTCAATCAATTATATAGATAGAGATATATTTGTATACACACATAGTATGTGTACATATGTATACATATTTACCTATATGTATATGTATACATATGTACATATATGTGTGTAGATATACATATACATCATATATGTAAATAGATATATAGATAGATATAATCCTTTGTGTCTAATGGTGACCATTTCTAGGGTTGGTGGGAAAGGAAGGGAGAGAAATTCACATGGTAATTTTGCTGTATATTTGAAAGGAATAGAAAGTTTTACAGAGTAGATTTATATTTTCATATATAATCCTCTTTTCATTGCACTATACTATGGAAATGCTTTTTTATTATATAAATTTAAAATAAAATAAATATAAATCAGACATGGAAACTTCTTTTTCTGTAAACAATTACAGAAAAAGCTTAAAGCCTACCTGAAAATGAAGCACTTCATCATAATGTCCTCTTGATCTATCAGTAATGATACCCAAATGGATAAAGTTTGGGACATATGGTAAATTTGGTCTGTTAGTTTCTTGGAATATTTTTTTTAAATAGGAATGATGTTCTTCTTAAAGAAGTAGAGATAGCAAGGTAAGGTGAAAAGAGAACCAGATCTACACTGGTAGATGTAGAGAACCACAATCTGGCTCTATCCCTTACTACGAGTACGAAATCATTTCACCTTCTTAGCTCTTAGTTTCCTTATTTGTTAAATAAGAAGGTTGTATACATGACCTCAAATGTTCCTTACAGCTGTAAATCTATTATCCCTCTTTGGTTTTTTTTAAAGATGCCACAAACTATTCAGTATCACTACAATCATAAAATCTCAGTGTTAAAGGTGATCTAGGGCATATTTTATATGAGGTAAGTATTTTATGGTTGAGAAGGGAATGTGACCTGCAAATGATTATAAGATTTTGAATTAGAAGTGACCTTAGAGATAAACTATTACAACTTTAAAAAAATATTATTATTTTCTATATGTGGAAACTAAAACTCTGTAAAGAAAAAGGATACGTTTGAGATCATAATTTAGTATATGGCAAAGTGAAGATTTAACCAATGTCTTTTGACTCTAAATTCAATGATCTTTCTATTGTTCCTTGCCATCTTTAAGCACGCTAGGCAAAATTATGATTCCTAATTTTATACAGAAATTCAAATCCATGCACTGGCACACTGGCATGCCATTTCCTAAAGAGGTGGATTTAGCAGATCTTGGATTTATAACCAAGTCTTTTGAATTCAAAGCTGTTGATTTGGCCACTGAAATATCTGTTCTAACTGCAATGTCTAGTTGAGAGAGTAAGGTAGGTTTAAAGGAGGAGATGGCATTTGTGATTGAGTAGGAATTATACAGGAAAAAGTGGAACAAAGTTAAATTAAATTTAATATTTAATTTTTTAAGGCAAGGGTCAAGACTTACTGTCTCTCACGATTTATTTGAGAACCTATCCCTCGTGGGGCTGGATATAACAGTGAGAGCATCAAAATCGAGGAAGTAAAGTTGAGGGTAGTAGAGGAAGAATGTTTTATAACCATAAACCTGTAGCTATATTTCAATATTAAGTGTCTTGTAAATACTAAAGTTTTTTTTTTAATTTTAATTTATAGAACAAAACAAGCATTTCCACAACATTGTATAATAAAACAAAAATGATTACACTTTAAACTGCAAATCTATGGCATACAACTCATTATTCCTTTTAAATATATGATAAAATTATCATGTAAATTATTTTCTTCCCTCCCCTCACCCCTAACCTAGAGATGACTACCATTAGACACAAATGTATGTATGTGTATGTGTAAAATCATTCTATATATACTTCTATCTATCAGATATGTATGATATGATGTGATACACATATACATATATACACATATACATATAAATACATATATATAATAGATTCTATCAGTTCTTTCTCTGGATGATGATAACATCTTCCTTCATATGTCCTTTGTAGTTTATTTGGGTATTTAAAATAGTAGTAAAAATGACTTAGCTGTTCAAAGCTATTCTTAAAATAACATTGCTGTTACATTATACAACATTCTCTTGGTTCTAATCATTTTGCTCTTCATTTTTTGGTACAAGTCTATCCATGTTCTTCTAAGATCATTGAGCTTATCATTTCTTACTGCTGAATAGTATTCCATCACAACTGTATACTACAACTTGTTCTGATTTTCTGATTAGATGCTTTTGCATTTCATATTCCTTCATTAGTGTTTGCTTCTTTTTTTTCACTGACTTAGAAAGAAGTAGGGAGGCCACACAAGCTGGAGAGTTTTCAGTGTGACTAAACACACACACACACACACACACACACACACACATTACATTACTTTTCCCCAAAATCACTTTGTTTTGCCATTATAGTTGATTGTAATAAAGTTTTAGCTACCGAGTCTAAGAGTAAATCCATATGAATAAATGCTGTGGCAAAATTCAAGTTTCATGAGAATACATACTGGGAAGCAGTTTATCTTGGGAATATACTAAAAATATTGAGAAAGATTCTTAGAGATTTTTTTTTAAACTGACTTGGTTATACTCTTGGATTCCATGACACTGAAGCTTGAATTCCCTCATACAAGCATGTCTTCTTCAACCCTTGGAACTAAAATATATGAAAGAACTGTAAGAACATGGTTCAAAAACATTCTGGCATTGGGGACTTTAATTTGGCAGATACTCAATGAGGAGCATAAACAGATGTGTCCAATTAGCTACACTCCAAATCTGTCACCTAACTCTGTACCATCCAAGAGAAAAGAAAAAGTACATTGAAATGAATAGTAGACATATAGTAAGCCAACCTTGTTTGAAATCATAGCTGTTGCTTAGTTTGTGACCATGGCCAAGTCATTTCCCTCTATGGATATCTATTTGCACACCAGTTAAATAATGAAATTGACCACTAAGTTCCCTTCCAGCTCTAATACCATATAAAAGCCTATTCTCTGCATTCTATCACTAACTAATGGCCTAGACTAGCTTCATTTTGAAATTATCCTTTGAGGACTTTCAGATTGAAAATCAAGAATAAAGAGTTCTATTTATTCCTAGCCCAGCAGTCAAAAAACTCAGTTATAAACTTGTATGATAGAACAAAAGAAATAGGTAACTATGGTACAGTGAAAAGAGAATGAGTTTTGAAATCATCATTAAATTCTAGTGCTACCACTTACAAATCCAAGTTACTTTATACAAACCACTTCTCTCTCTAAGCTTTATTCTATGAAATAAGGATTGTAATATGTAGGTTATCTATCTCACTTGACTGTTATGAAGATTGAATAAAATAATGTATATATACTGCTTTGTAAAATTTGAAAGTACACTTCAAGTGAAAACTGTAAATTTAATAATATCGTGGGGAAAAAAAGAGATAGGGATGATCCCAATTAGCATAAAAGCTTGTGTCTTTAGAAGCCTAATCTTTTGTATTGAAGGAACTTAAAGATAGAAGAGTCAACACCTCTCTGGGGGAAACCGAAACTGAGTGTTAAGTGATTTGCCCAAGGTCACTCAGATTGTGAGTATGTGCATGAGTGCTAGGTTGTAGGATATAAGGACTCAGAGTTTGAGATTTTGATTCCAAATACAAGATTCTTTCCATTACACCAAGCTTATTAGATCTGCTTTGGAATGCATTCATAGATAATGAGAAATACATTCCAACACAAAACTTAAACCCGCTCCAGCTGGAATCTCAAAACCCACCAAAGCTGTCCCTATACACTATCTTGCTTTCTTCTCTCCCTGAGCCACCCACACCTCCCCTTCTTCCTTCTTACATAGCTTCTGATGTTTCCTCTTATAGTGAGAAAATTAAAACAGTTAAAAATGAGGTCCCCTTGCTCCCCTTATCTTCATTTCCCAACCATTTAACATTATTTCTCACTGTCTCCTGTTTCTGTATGATCTCTGACAATGAGTTGGGCACACTACATGACCATTTTTAACTTATGCCTATGGGTTCCTTCTCTACTGCTTTCAAACATTCTCAAGTGTATTCCATCTTAAAAATAGACAAAATGGGAATGATTTTACTAGAACTTACATCCCCATTAACCTATTACTCTATTATTTCTCCTCCATTTTCCCACCTAAACTACTAGAAAACAGCTTCCTATGCTCACTGTCTCCACTTCTTTGTCCTCTCACTATCTTCTTAAACCTTTGAAATCTGGTTTTTTACTCCATCACTTAACTGGAAATCAACTCTCCAAAGTTACCAGTGATCTATTAATTGACAAATTTAATGGCCTTCCTTTTTCAGTCTTCATCCATTTTGACACTTTTGACCCTTTGTTGCTAGATAATGTCCTTTTTCCAGTCACTACACTCTCCTGCTTCTTTTCCTACTTATCTGATCTCACCTTCTCAGTCTACTTTTCTGGTTCATAGTTCATTTTGATTTTTCTCTTGAAGGTACCACCATTCTTTCAGTCTCCTGGTTTGTAAATTGTATTATTTCCAATTTCCCACTGTCCCTCACGCAATCAATTGCCAAATATTGTAATTTCTAACCTTCATTACAGCTCTTGTATCTAACCCCTTCTCTCTACGTAGTTACCAACTTTTTTTCAGCCCTTAATCACTTCTCACCTATACCGTCCTTTTAATTTGTCTCCCTGTCTCAAGTCTCTTACCACTTCAGTTTATTCTCTACTCTGTTGACAAAATGATTTCCCTAAACACACATCTGATCTCTTCACTCCTCTGCTCAATAAATTGCATGTAATTATATGTCTTATGTCCTCCTCAAGCTATTTGAGAAAAGTGATTGATTCCTTCATTTTATCTGTATCCCCAGTCTGAACAGAGTGCTAAGGCATGTAGACACTTAATAAATACTTGGTGATTGATTGATTGATTAAAGGGGGCCATTTTCTAGTTCTTTTTATGTTTCACATCCAGTAGTTTTCCTTTTTTATGACATCTAGCTTATTTTCAATTAGCAAAACTTTTCTCTTCCACCTCTTTTCTAGCCAATTTTTTTTAAAAAGTAAGGAAAAATCCCCTTATAACTTCCTCCCTGTGACAGTGATTCCAACAAATGTTCTCCCTGTCCCCCTTCTGGCTTCCTATCACTCCATCTCCATACCAGCATCAGGTGCCTCTTGCCTCCTGTCCTGCCTCTTCCTCTTCTAAATACATACCACTACCTGTTGATCTTGGATGACTTTATCCCAAGACCAAATACTTAGGGATGACCATAACTCACGTGATTTATTCCTCAATGATGAACAAACTCCTACCCAATTAAACTTATCCCATTACTGTGCTTTCAAAATTCTGGAAGTCACTGTTGAAATCCCATGAATCCTCTCATTCTCATCCTTCTGAATGCCACCACAAGCTCCCACTTTAAAACTACCTATTCTGTCCTCCATGCTCTCTGACATTCTTGTTCCAATGTTTACAAATTTAATCTTCATCTTAATTTTTTTCCCTTTCTCACTGGCTGCTTTTTCTCATACTCTTTGAAACCTAGATCTTTCCCCATAATATAGCTTCCCTTGCCAACCATTCCAGAATTGGTTGTACTTTCACTCTTATCCCTTGACTGGATGATTATAATGAAGTTGGAATATTCCTTGGACCTTGTTCAGTTCCTAGCTTATAGCCTTTATCTCTGCCCCAACTCCTCTTTTCACACTAAGGGACTTCAACACATATAAATTCTCCACTAGACATGCTAACTTCCTTATTTATCATCATCTACTGCTCTACTCCATTTCAGCTATGCAAAGATATGTTAATACCTTTAATCTTGACTTTACTCAAAAATGTTCTACTTCTATGTTCATGAACTCTGAAATTCCCTTATATGATCAACATCTATCACCCTTCAACCACTCCCTCTGTTTTTTGAACCCTAATGCGGTCATGTTTTCACAGTAACATCTAATCCCTTCACATAGTAGTTCTTTCCAATGCCTTCATCCCTTCCCTGGCTGTACTGACTTTCTTTGCCTGTCTTGGATTCTTAGTGCACCAATTTTAACTCTAAAATGCCTTCTAAAGTCCCTTTCTTCTTCATTCTATTACCTATATTGCCATGCCAATCCATAGCTATAGATTATTCCCACCTTCAAAAATCTTTGTTCCTACTCAACTGTTTCTAGAAGCTGAAGAAAACCATGAAATCATATAGATTAGGTACAG
>JAQQSW010024023.1:0-10164 GCA_028646575.1 Pseudocheirus occidentalis
TTCTGGGATCCTAGCACACTGAGATGAACCCCTTCCCATCTACCTGCCAGGCTGCGTTCAGTAGGAGCTTTGTTACTATGTCATTTTGTGAGTTCTGGAGGTTTAAAATTTGTTCAGAGTCATATTTTATAAGTATTTGAGGTGGTGATGGACAGAGCTAAGGAGTTTTGCTGATTCTATGCTGCCATCTTGACTCCACCCACTGTGTGCCTGCCTTTTAAAAAAGAAATGAAAAAAGGATTTTTTTGAAAAGCACACAAATGTTATATATACAAAGAATGTCCCCATGTCATAGGTCAGAAACCAAACACAAAAGGAACATTCTTACATACTTCCAAATCTAAAGTTTTGCAAATTAACAACTATAATTTCACAAAGTTGTAATAGGTCAATAAATATGTTGTTATTTACAAAGTAGGACTTTTCACAAGCCAAAGACAGTAAAAGAGAAACAAATAACAAGAGAAAATTAACTGCCCCTTCTGTCACAGAAAGCTTGACCCTTTGAGAGCTCCTTGAACATGTGTTTTTCTCCTCTTGGTGATAAGAATCCTGCATTTGACCAGAAGCCATTCTATCAAACTTCAAACAAGAAACCAAAATCACTTGTCTTGGTACTAGCATAGAAACATAGATCTTGTCCTGGATATCTGGATCCCAGTTTCCCCTTAGTTACCAAGGGCTACAATTTAAGCAGTATTGTGTTAGGATTTGGAGTAATATGCATAACGAATTTGTATCAGGGATGGTAGGGAGGTACACACCCTCTGCCATTTGCAATGCTCTTCTATTATGAACTTAGAGGCCAGATTTCAAATGAGATAGCCTACATAAAATGGTTTACAAACCTTAAAGCACCATATCAATACCAATTATTTGTGTTAGTATAATTTTGTCATTGTAGTCATCATTAAGTGGTTTGAATTTAGTCATCATTCTTTTCCAACTCTTTGTAACATTTTGTGTTTTCTTGGCAAATATAATGAAGTATATTCCCATTTGCTCCTCCAGCTTATTAAGCAGTTAAGGAAATGGGGCAAACGAAGTTAATGACTTGCCCAGGGTCACATAGCTAGTAAGTGTCTGAGGCCAAATTTGAACTTTCAAAGATGTCTTCCTGACTGTACGTCCAGCACCTTATCCATTGTATCATCTAGCTGTCTTATTTTTATTGTTGTTATCATTATTGCTAGATACATCACCACTTTTTAAAAAAGCAAAATAAAAAAAGGAAAATCATTACACAGTGTAATAGTAATCAGTTTATCAGATACTTAGAACTTAGTAGCCTAGGACTAAGCAGCACCTAGTAAATTAGGGCTAAGTATAGAAGGTGTGAACTCTGTCCATTGATGAGAAGATATGAACTCCCCTGTTGACTTGGAAGAAGGCTATTGGCTGGACAGGATGCCAGTGCTGTATATAAAGAAGAATTTTAGAGGGAGAGGAGAGAATTTGGAATTGGCTCCTCAGTGAAGGAAGATTCATGGAGACTGAAGTCAGTTGAGAAAGAGAAGGAGAGAGAGTTTTCTTCTCCCAGTATCGGGAAGCCGACTGAAAACATGAACAGGATGGGACTTTGTTTGTGGCCTGGCTGATCCTTGAGTTCCGGGTAAGAGAAGTGCTGGGGATTGCTCTGAGGACTGGACAAGGACCTGGGAACTGTTTATCTCTGAGGACTGGACGAGAGCCTGGCAGCTAGTGCTCTGGAATCCAGGTGATTGTTTGGCAGATTCAACAGGGAGCTGGAACCAGGGAAGAGGATCCAGGGAATCAGAGAGACCACCCAGAGTCAAAATGAAGAAAATGACTCCCCTTGGACGAAACTGAGGTTTGTTGGAAATCAAGAGGTAGAGAGTTTGTGTGATTTTCTAAGGACTTTGTTGGAGATGAAAGTTAATGGTTGCCCCATGAGTGGAAGATCCTATATTGTGAATTGTTGATTGAATCTTTCAGTGTTAAGCTGGTTTCCTGCTTAGGGAAAGTAGGTGAATTTATTGATTGAATCTTTAAGTGTTAAGCTGGTTTCCCCCTTAGGGAAACCAGGTGATTCTTCTTTTGTTCCTTGTTCTAAATATTGTGACTTTTTGTAATAAGAAATATTGTGACTTTCTGTAATAAGATACTGTACTGTGAATATTGTACTGAATCTTTATTTGTAATAGAATAAACAAAGTGTTCACTACTACTGTGTAATCCGAATCTTAAAAGCTGTTCACAGTTGCATTCTTTTGGGAATCTACTGTTGCTTGGCTTTACACACAGTAACTGAAGTTTTTTGGCATCAATGTAAACTGGACTCTGATATTCCCTGGAGAACAAAGAAGGTAAAAATTCACTATGTGACAACACATGAATAATTAAGCTTAGTTAATACAAATTGTCAACAAGTTGCTTTATACTATCTCACATTCACCTATGCCATGGAGGATGAATCTCCAAAAGCTGGAAGGAAAAAAAGACCCCATAGATAGTGAATGATGAGCATCTAATGATATTTGTTTTTACAAATGACAGTGTGTTCTTTAGACTAATTCCTGGCACATTTCAAAGTTTCCTTAGTGAATGCATGGCTTCTAGAGAGACAAGCTTCATAATCCATATTAAGAAAACATGAAAATTCTGTGCTTAGAAGATTGTGACACATGATAACCCACTAGTCTCATCAATCATTACATTACATCCATACATCCATCATTACATATGTATGTATATATGTGTGTGTGTATACATACATACATACATACATACACACACACACATATATATATATATATCCATAAATATATGTAATCATACATGAAAGGCTTTGTGGTATATTAAATGGAAAAAATGTTGGAATTTGAATTAAGAAGATCTATATTAAACTCTCATAGATCTAAAAATCAACATTGAATTAAAGGACTATATAAAGTTAACAAAGTGTTATATAGGTGACACAGTGGGTAGAGTACTGGGCCTGGAGTTAAAATGACTCATCTTTGTGAGTTCTAGTCTGTCCTCAGATACTTATGGTACCCTAGGCAAGCCATTGAACCCTGTTTTCCTCATTTTCTCCTTTGTCAAATGAGGCAGAGAAGAAAATGGAAAACTAAATGAGTATCTTTGCCACAAAGACTCCAAATGGGATCATAAAGAGTTGGACGTGGTTAAAAAATGTTGAGCAACAAACAACAAAGATGGTAATAAAGCACTGCATACGTGTAGAGCAACTTTAACATTACTTTCTCAAATAAGTCATTGACATGCTAAAAGTTGGAAAATAGATATATGAAAATACATTAATTTTAATGTAATGCCCAGTAAACATTCATCAAATGCAAAACTAAGAACAAAATTAAGAGACCAAAAGAAATAAAATTGTACCTCTATCTTGATTTCTCTTGCCAAGCAGAGAATCAGTTAGGCTGAGGGCACCAGTAATTTAAAAGAGAAAGTAATCTTGAAAATGTTATTGATTAAGCAGGTGCAAGACAAGGAATGATACCATGCCACAAAAAAGGAGAGAAAGGTGGAGAGGAAAAATTAGTTTGAAAGAAGTTTCATGTGAGTGAGACTCAACCAAGCCAGAAGATCCCCCAGATACTTATAGATGAAATTGGAAAGAGAGCAAAAAAGAAATGAGTTATGGAACAAATTTTTACAACATTGCTATAATAATGAATTTGCTCCATTGATGACAATGAAAATAACACATTTGTATTCTAAACACTTCATATTTGAGATTCCATATGAAGAAATGGAAGTGGAGACCTAAAAAAAAGGAAAATAGTTGGATCATAGAGAATAATTATGTACGTGAGAAATCTGTACTGAATGAGAAGAAAAGAAGTGGAAGATCTATTTTTAAAACAATTGACAAGGACAAAATGATACAAATAATGTAAAAATTAGGCTGGTGGTTTTTGTATTATAGGTATAAATGTGTACAGATACATATATGGGCTTATGTGTTTATATCACAAATGCATATATATATACACACACACACACACACACACACACACACACACACACACACACACAGATTAAAGCAAGAGGACCTCACAAACTAATAACTAATAGGCTGAGTATTTAATCTCCATAATATCTTTAGGAGCATTACCCATACATATAATAAAGATTTTTTAATAAAAATATGAAGGAGGCATCAATAGGTTTATATTAATTATTTCCTATAGTAAGATGCATCTACATAGTCACTCAATTGCCATCCTCTTTTAGAGACTTAAATATCTTACTTTAAAAAATTAGAAGAAAGGAGGAAGGAATTACTCAGTAGAGAAAAGTAAGCCTAAATGTATCTCCCCCAACAAATATATTTTTTCTAGGAAAGAACCTCATAGGTTAAGCTATTATAAGATGTTCTAATAGATGCAAAAATAATTTATGCAACAGACATGTGCTTGCCAGAATAGTTTGTCACTGTCATGAAGAATTCCCTGTCAAATCTCCAATGGAAGAGGGCTTGCATATAAAGGATAAACTCCTCCAAAAGCTTCCATTTATATGTGTATTTGTGATTTTTTAAAAGACCAGAATGCTAATGGACTTTGTAAATAAATTAACAGTAAACAAAGTGATATTAACCTGACAATTCATAAAGGAAGAATTAAATAAATGGGAGAAAAAAAAAAACTTCTCAGGACTGTGATATCCATTCTCTGAAACATCCTTAAAAGGGATAGGAAAAGACCCATAATGTTTAGGAGCAGGCTGATTTATGTAACAAATAAAGAATTTTTAAGAATTATTTAATAAAAGTCATTACATAAAATGAGCAAGAAAGGAAAATGGGGGCAAAGCCAAGATGGCAGAGTAAAAGCAGGAACCTGTCTGCACTCCCACTCCAACCACCTCTACTAGCTGTAAAATATGACTCTAAACAAAGTTTAGAGCTACAGAACCCACAAAGTGACAGAGAGGAACAAATCTCTTACCAAATGCAGCCTGACAGGCCAATAGAAAGGGTCTATCACCATGCTAGGAGCTGTGCAGGGTCCTGCATGAACCTCATGGGCCTAGAGCCCAGGTGGCCCTGACCAGCAGCACAGACTGGCTTAAGGAGACTTCAGGAGATTGAATCACCAGCATCTGTGGTGGTTTCCATGCTTCTCAACCCATAAACTCCCAAGAGAAACTAAAAGGTTCATATGTTGAACCTGTTCTCTGTTGGAACTCAGTGATAGAAGTGTATAGCCAGGCCCCCTGCCCTGGGGTCGAGAGGTGCCAGTGGCATGGTGGTTGCAGCTGCTCCCACGTGGCTACCTCCAGAGCTCCAGGCCTGTAAATCATAAAAGGACCAAGTAACAATTTAGAAGGTAATTGCTCTTGCTTTGACCTGCTTGAATCTTGATTGCTGTCTTGGATGGTTTTCCTGGGGAGTGTGGTCAGTGTGCCAGAGCTTATAATGGCTGTAGAGAGAGCCCTCTTCTCATAGCTATGACAACTGAGAAAACCCCAGCTATTTGGGAAACATTTCTCTCCAATCTAGAAGCAGAGTTGTACTGTGGTAAAGAGCTCAAAAGTCAAGTAATTGGCTGGCAAGATGAATAAGTAGAGGAAGCCCAATCAGACCATAGAATCTTTTTTATGACACAAAGAATTAAAACATGGAAGCAGAAGAAGTCAACAAAGTCAAAAATCCCATATCAAAAACTTCCAAGAAAAAATATGGATTGGTTACAGGCCATGGAGGAACTCAAGAAGGATTTTGAAAATAAAGTGAAAGAAGTAGCAGAAAAACAGGGAAGAGAAATGAGAATGATGTAAGAAAATCATGAAAAGTGAGTAAAGAGGCTGCTAATATTAAAGAAAATAATACTTTAAAACATAGACTAACTCAAATGGAAAAGAGGTCTAAAAAAACAATGAGAAGAATGCCTTTAAAAGTCAAATGTGCCAGACAGAAAAGGAATTTTAAAAACTCACTGAAGAGAATAATTCCTTCAAAATTAGATCGGAGAAAATGGAAGCTAATGACTTTGTGAGAAATCAAGATAAAATAAAACAGATCCAAACAAATGAAAAAAAAAATAGAAGGCAATGTGAAATACCTCATTGGGAAAACCATTGACCTGGAAAATAGATCCAGGAGAGATAATTTAAAAAAAATGTTGGACCACCTAAAAGTCATGATCAAAAAAGAGCCTAGATATCATCCTTACAGAAATTCTCAAGGAAAATTGCCCTGATATTCTAGAACCAGAGAACAAAATAGAAATTTAAAACATTCGCCAATCACTTCTTGAAAAAGATCCCCAAAACAAAACTCCTAGGAACATTACTGCCAAATTCCAGAATTCCCAGGTCAAGGAGAATATCAGAAAGAAACAATTTGAGTATTGTGGAAACATAATTAGGATAACACAAGATCCAGCACCTTCTACATTAATGGATTGAAGGGTTTAAAATATGTTGTTCCAGAGGCCAAAGGAGCTAGTATTAAAACCAAGAATCACCTACCCAGCACAACTGAGTATAATGTTTCAGGGGGAAATATGGTCATTCAATGAGGTGGATAACTGTCAAGGTGTCTTCATGGAAAAAAAAAAGTTGAACAGAAAATTTGACTTTCAAATACCAGAAGCAACAGAAGCATGAGAAGATAAACAGAAAAAAAGAAATCATAAAGAACTTATTAAAGTTTAACTGTTTATATTCCTCAGTATAATGATTGTTGAAAGGAATATATACACAAACACACACACACACACACATATATACACACACACATATGGGAGGGTGTATGTGTGTACAAATACAGATGAGTGTGTGTATATGTGTGTACATGTATTCATAGACAAAGGGCACAGAATCATTTGAATAGGAAAGGAAGATATCTAAAAAATAAAATTGAGAGATGAGAAAGGATTATAATGGCAGGAGAAAGGCAGAGATAGAATAAGGTAAATTATCCCATATAAACCATACAAGAGAAAATGGAGGGGGAAGAACAGGAAGGTGAAAGGTCAACCTTACTCTCACTGAATTTGGCTTAAGGAGGAAATAACATACATACTCAATTGGGTGTATTACCCGAGTAGAAAGTAGGGTGGATAAGAGTGGGCATGATAGAAAGGTAGTTAGAATCAATCACATTTGAAAAGGGACAGGGTCAAAGGAGAAAATAGGATAAGTGGGGGGTGGGATAGGATGGAGGGAAATATATGTAGTCTTTCACAATATAACTGCTATGGAAACGTTTTGTGTAACTACATATGTATGACTTTTATTGAATTACTTGTCTTCCCAGTGGGGGTGGGTGAATAGGGAAGAAGGGAAAGAATCTGGAAACCAATGTTTTAAAATCAAATGTTAAAAAAACATGAGGGTTTTGTTTTACATGCAACTGGGAAGTAAGATATACAAACACTGAATTATAGAAATTCATCTTGCCCTAATAGGAATTTAGGTAGTAATGGGGAAGGATATAAGAGAGAGCAGATTGGCAGAAGGGGTATTCACTAGGCTTGCTCTCATGGAGTGTGGGGTAGGCAGAAGATGAGGAGAAAATTTGTAACTCAAAATCTTGTGGAAATGAATGTTAAGAACCACAAATAAAAGATTAATTTAAAAAATAAAAGAAGATGGGTGTGTGGGAGAAATGGAGTAATATGGAGATAGCCAACTATTCTAAGTGTAAGAGAAAGCAATGAATACCCCCTTATTGGACTGACCACACAGAAACAACCTTAAGGGAAGAATTAAGTACCACAGAATATTGATGTGTTGAGATTTACGTAATAGAATGGAACACCTGTGTCAACATGATTAGAGATCTACTTGAAAATTAAAATAGGACAAATGGAGACATTGGCAGGCCACCGAATTAGTTCATCAATTCATATAGCTTAAAAATATACTGAAGATAGATAATTTTAACACAAAACTGAATGAAATTAAGAGAGCCGTCTTGATTGCATCAAGTAAATAGTGCAGGGTTTTCAATGATCCTGATTTGGTCACTGACAAAAGAATCCATACATCGGAAACCAATCTTCTCTTTGTTATCTCACATAAATGTGAATTATGAACACTAAAACTTGCAAAAAAAATAATTCATAGCATGAAGATTTTTGTGCTGGAGAGAATTAAATCATAGGACATTTTGTTTATATCATATGATAACTTAAGAATAATAATGTGCATAAATGACACTATTCACAAAAAGTATGCTTAGAATTTGGAAATTATAATGGTAAGGGTAATTTGAAGATCTTCCCGGAACCCTAATAGACTGAAGGGAACTTGAAGACTCTCCCTGCTCTTAATAGGACAAATGGAATCACATGGAACCCACCATGTGAACAGCTTTCTGAAAGCATAGAACCAGAAGGATAGAGTTGGAAGAAGTAGAAGAGAGCACCAGAGCTGGGAACAGACAGGGAAGAGGCAGAGAAGCTAGTGTGAGTGAGAAAGGGGCATTTTGACTGAAGGGACTCTGTTTTGTTTTGAAGGTGTGACAGGGGGAAGGCTCTGGGATGCCGGTGCTTTCTGCTTTGGTTATATGTACAAAATTTTTGTTGCTATGATGGATTTGGTTTTCTGGTGCTGGGATTCAGCTTTCTGGGTTTGAATAAATGTTTTGGTTCTGTATTCCCTGTGGAGAGTCTGTTACATTTTGAGATTCAGAATTACACCATGGAATTCATAGTTGCCTTGGGTGCTATGAATATTGCATTGGCACTATAGAGGTATATTCCTAATGTTCAAGGAGCTCAAGTTTTAATGAAGAAGAAAATATTCTAATAACTACATATGAGATATATACACTCTGTCTTTCTCTACTCAAAGGTATATATGCATACGCATGTATACATATATGTATGCATGTATGTATATATGAGAGGCAACCTCAGAGGAGAGTCACCAGTAAGCATGGGAGTTAAGAACATTCTTTTCCCTCTTTACCTAGAAAAGAGAAAACTCAAAGACAGAGCCAAGATGGCAGCACAGAAGCAGCAAAGTTTCATAGCTCCCACACAGCCACCTTAATTACCCATAATATAAGACTCTAAACAAATTTTAGGGCTCCAAAACTCACAAAAATACAGGAAACACATCTCTCACAGAAGGCAGCTAAGGAGGTGGGGGTCATAGTGGCAGGCTTGGAGCCAAGGCCGGACCAGCCCAAACCGCCCCCTTGCCCCAGGATGGCAGGGAGAAGCTGCAGCTACATTATACAGGAGAGCAGAACTGTGGCACCTGGGGCAGTTTCCACATTTATCAAGCCAGAAAAAATAAGGCTAAGAGAAAGGTCAGTGGAATTCAAGCAAAATTTGGGGGAGAAAAGCAGGTCTTGCCAGACTACTGCCAGGGCAAGGAAGCAGCAGGAAGAGGCAGGTGCAAGAGGCAACTGCCTCCACTGGGCTGATTCAGAGCTCCTGGATTGCTGATTGCAGTGGGGGGGAGGCGGGGCAAAGCGATTTATCAGGGCAAAGGTCTCTTGCATTGAGTGGCCTGGATACAGGTGCGCTTTCAGCAAATCAAAGCTTGTGGGGGCTGCAGCACCCCCCTAATAGCTCCAGCAGCCGTGAAAACACCAGTAATTTGGGACAGAGCTTTCCCACCTGGAAGCAGAGTTCTACAGAGCTAAAAATTCAAGCAATTAATTGACTGGCCAACATGAAGAAAAGAAAGAAAAGTACGAACAGCAATAAAACTCTAGAATCCTTTTTTGAGGACAAAAAGGATCAAAGCATGGAATGGGAGGAAGACAAAACAGTCAGAACACCTCCACCAAAGGCTTCCAAGAAACATGAACATTGCCTACAAGCCATAGATCAACTCAAAAAGGACATTGAAAACCAAATAAGAGAAGTGGAGGAAAAATTGGGAAGAGAAATGGAAATGATGTGAGAAAATCATGAAAAGAGAGTCAATAACCTGACTGAAGAAAACCACATCTTAAAAAACAAATTAACTCAAATTGCAAAAGAGGCCCAAAAAGCCAATGAAGAGAAGAATGCCTTAAAAAGTCAAATTTGCCAGATGGAAAAGGAATCTCAAAAGCATTTGGAAGAGAATAATTCCTTCAGAATTAGAGTGGAGGAAGTGGAAGCTAATGACTTTATGAGAAACCAAGATACTATTAAATAGTTACAAACAAATGAAAAAAATAGACAGCAATGTGAAATACCTCCTTGAAAAAAACCACTGACC
>JAQQSW010024024.1:0-10163 GCA_028646575.1 Pseudocheirus occidentalis
CAGAAAGTTAGAAGGGTGATGGAGGAGGACATAGGAGAGAGCAGATTGGGGGAGGGGCTGTACAGTGGGATCGCTGTTTTGGGGTTGTGGGTAGGGGAAAGATGGGAAGAAAATTTGTAACTCAAAATCGTGTGGAAATGAATGATGTAAACAAGAAAATAAAATAATTCATAAAAAAAAGAAAATCTGTGAAGCCCACAGTGGGAAGGACTTGCCAAAGACTGGAAAAGAAAGATCATAAGAGGTGGGCAGAACAGGGAGGAGCTAAAGACCTTATAAAAGCAGGAGCACAAGCTGGGACTGAGAAGAACTGAGGAGAACACTTGTGGTGTCCAGCACTCTGTCATTTCTGTCTGTGTTGATTTGTGTTACTTTGTCAGATACCTTTTCTCTGTTGTTTGTGTTACTTTGTCAGACACAAGCATTCTATCTGTTGAATTGTGTTATTTTGTCAGACAGATGCATCCTGTCTGTTGACTTGTGATGATTTCACAGAAAGAAAATTAATTGAGTTGATAGTGCCAGCAATGTGTGTGAATGTTGTTGTAATTCTGTTAAGTTTGATGTATGTATTGTTATGCCTCTGTTAAGTTTTCTTTTCCCAGGAACAGAAACTTAGGAGGGTTTGAGATGGACTGGTCAACCATGAGCTTCAGTATGGGAACTGGATGAGGAGCTGCCTACTCATGAATCCAGGTGACAGTTGGGTGAAGGCAAGAGCTAGGAGCATGGAAGAGCAACCATGGAATTTGGGAGCCAGCCTTGAGCCAAGATGAAAGGACCTTTCCTTGGATACATAGTGCTAAGTGACAAGACCATGATTTACTCTGACCTAGGGGTGGGAAAAACTTTGTACTTTGTAACTTGTACCCCTTAAGGATGATTGGAAGCTAGTCTCCAATCAAGAAGGAAGACTTTCTGACTGAGAGATTAAGACAATGGGACCTAGGAGTGGGAGACCTTTGTACTTTGTATCCTGAATGATGTCTTTTGTTTAAAACTCTGTGGCCACTTTAGTGACAAGTGGTTATGTTATATCACTATGAATGCTGTACTTTGGTTTTTGTGAATGTTTTGCTTTAGTCTACTGCTGAATAAAAGCTATTCACAGCAGTAGTCTTCTGGAAAGCTGCCTGCACTTGGCTTTACACGTTGTCTACAAAACCAAATGGTCTTACTTCCAATAATGTTTCCTCAGACCATTGTTTCATAATCCTGTCACTAGTGCTTTACAACCAACTCCCATCATAAGTTTGTGGAAAGCCCTACTGTGCTGTATTTCAGCCACATTATCAGACGGGTATGATTTCTTGTGTCAAAGAAAATGAGACAGTCCATATTGATTTTAAATCTTGTGCTTATATTATGTTCAATATGAAAGGGAGGTGTATCTGGGCTATCAAAGGCTGTAGATCATAATCTGCAGATCTGTAATTTATAGATCATAATGAGGGAAAGGGCCAGCTAATCTAGAAAGACTTTACATACAATCCAGTTAAGAGACTGTATATCTGTCATCTCAGGAAATAGAAGGTAACTATTTTAGCATCTCTCAAAGCCCATCATACAGAGGTAGTGATCTCTGTTAGTGATAAAATCATAGACATTAAAAGTATTAAAAAAAGATTTCCTACGTATTGGCCTCATATTAGCCTTTATGTGTCATATAGAAACTAAGGAGAGGAAACTGACTTATGATTTCATTGGTATAGGGAACTCTTACGTGAGGAAACACCTTCATCCAGTTTAGGTCTGGATCTTCTCTGCAATTTATAGTCTTAGTTGCATAAAGTCTGAAAACTTAAGTGACTTGCCCAGGATCACATGGCTAACATGTGCCAGAATCTCCTAGCTTCAAGACAGATTTTCTGTCTAGTATACTATCCTGACTCTCAGGCTCAGAAAATAAGACTAGTAAAGAATATGGTACCACTAGCTAACATTTCTACAATACCTGAAACTTTGCAAAGTGCTTTGCATATATTATCTCATTTGAACCTTGAAGCAACCCTATCAGGTAGGTGCTAATATACCCATTTTACAGATGAGAAAACTGAAGCTCTGAGAGATTAAATGACTTCCCCAGGGCCACAGTTTAATAAATACTCAAGGCAGGACTTGAGTTCATATCTTCCTGTCTCCAGGCCCA
Organism: Pseudocheirus occidentalis; assembly: GCA_028646575.1. NCBI lineage: Eukaryota > Metazoa > Chordata > Mammalia > Diprotodontia > Pseudocheiridae > Pseudocheirus > Pseudocheirus occidentalis. The sequence goes on from JAQQSW010024024.1 coordinate 2,150, forward strand.
ACATCCTACCTACCATGTCACTAAGCTGCCTCTGCCTTCTAACTATTTTATAATTAAAATTTGGCCACCCAGAAACATACCTTCCATTTATATCATTAATTCTTTTTGAACTAACTACCCTCCTACTGAATGTTAAAAAAAAATTTGTTGACATTGGGCAGAGTGTTTTTATACATATATAGAATTGCAGGATCTTAAGGATGATAAATTTGGAGCTGGAAAGTCCCCTCACCTTCACTGTCGATTTTATGAAGAGACTGAAGTTCAAGAAATTCAGACTTAACCCTGGATCACTGAGCTAGTTGGGCGGGGGGAAAGATTTGAAGCAAAGTTATCCTGACTACAGGAAATCCAGCCCTCAAGCTTATTACTCCATGCTGGAAGAGGGAAAGGGAAATGGAACAAGCATTTATTAAATACCTACTCGGTGCCAGGCAGTTTATAAACATTATGTCATTTGATTGTCACAACAACCCTGTGAGGTAGGTACTATTATGGTCTCTATTTCATAATTAAGGAAACAGTCAGGAAACTTAGGCAATAACTTGCCTTAGGCAACAAAACCAGTAAGTGCCTGAGGCTGGATTTGCTAACACCACATCAAGTCCTCTCTCTCTCTCCATTGTACCACCTTCTGCCCAAAGAGAGGTTAGATATGTACAAACACAACCCTGTGATTTAAAAAATGAGAATATTGGAGTCCAGGGAGCAAAGTCATACTTAGCATGGAGTAAAAAGTAGATTTGGTCCAAGGGTACAAACTCTGGTGGGGGCAAAAAAGACACATGCTTCTCTCAGTTTTCTGAGAGCCTATGAAGTCATGGCCTAACTGTTCCCAGACTAGTCTGACCAAGGTACACCTGCAGAGATGCCCTCTTTATAGGACCCATATTTCCATACATAAACAATCTCTGTGGAAACCATGGAAATATTATCCCAAACATGTCAATGGGATAGCTCAGGTAACTTTCCAAAGCTATGAGTTGCTGAATATATGTAGCAGTGCAGTTTCCACACCAAGGAGTTCTCCACACCAAGAAAACGATAGATATTATTATTAATACTGAGAACCTTGACTAAAATTCCAGCTACAAAGGGTAAGTAGAGATGGTTATAGTGATGGGAGACACTGTGGAATGATCACAAGACACGTCTAAATTGTCATTATGCTTATTATTGTGAATAATAACGTTATTTAATTAGTGTTAATTTAATGCTTGATTAATGTTGATTTAATTATCATGACAATCTGGTTTGGTAGTCATTTTGCTATGTTTGCCATCGCTACCACCACCACTCCTACTCGCCATTCCTAGCCGGAATTTTATCCAGATACACGCTATATAAATAATTCATGTTTATATAATACTTGAGTGTTTCCAAAGTGTTTTCCTTAAAACAGTCCTGAGAAGTAGGTAGTACAAACATCATTATTTCCATTTTGTGAATAAGATCACCAGTTTGAGAGCTGTCACCATGAAAATTGTTTAGATTTACCCCTTAAATATACAGATGAGGAAACTGGTAAGAAAGGGTCAGTCCTTAGATTCTAAATCGACTATGTTTTCCATTACATTATGCTACTTTCTATATTGACCTGGATCACTGACCTTATTTTACTTAGTAGCATAGTCTAACTAAATGAGCTAACCAAACCCTACAAGGGTAAATGACTTGACCAAGGTGATAAAAACATAAGTAACAGATCCAGGGTCTCTAACTAAATTTAGTTCTTATGGTTCCACTTCCCTACCTCTCAGTAGTTAGGCAAATTGCTTGAACTAAAAATTTCACTTACTTCATACCTCACTTATCTTTCTAATGAAGTATTTGCTACTCTACTCTGATTCTGTCCGCATGGTTCCCCTACAGCATGAGAAAGGATATGATCATAGGACTAAGGGCAGCTAGATGGCATAGTCCTGGAATGAGAAGGACCTGAGTTCAGATCCCTTCTCAGACACTAGCTGTGTGACCCTAGGCAAGTCATTTAACCCCAATTGCCTCCCCCAAAATTGTAATTGAGAAATATTTAACAAGATCAATTTTAAAAATAAAAAATATAGATAATATTACCCCCCAAAAAAGACCATAGGATTATAGGCAACTACTTGGCTCAGTGGATAGAATGCCAGACCTGGAGTCACGAAGATATGAATTTAAATCTAGACTCCAACACTTACTAGCTGTGTGATCCTGGGCAAGTGATTAACCTCTGTCTGTCTCAATTTCCTTATCTATAACATGGAGATAATAATCCCCACTGTCTCTGTCAGAGAGACAGTATTTTTGTGAGGATAAAATGAAATAATATTTGCAAAGAACTATGCAAAACTTAAAATTAGCTAACACTTGAATATTTAGAGTATTAGCAATGGTTAACAATTAGAGATTTCAAATTGTAAAGGACTTTAGAGGCCATCTAGTCTACCCATTTCATTTTAAAAATGAGGCAAATTACTTAATCAAACAGTTAGTAAGTGACTGGGGCAGAATTTGAACCCACATCTTCCTGACTCGAATTTTTGTGCTCTATGCATTATATCATTCTGCCTTAATGATGCTTAGCTAGAGATAATAAAATACAACTATCCCTCCTACAATGGAAGGGTTAGGGGAGCCCTCCACAATCTAGAAAATCAGCATAAAATTTTTTCACCTTCCCTTCATAACAGATAAGAAGTCTGAATTTCTTTTTCTTTTCTTGAGTGTTTACAGTACCTTATTGTAAAATCTGGGTTAAGTATTTTGTCATAGGCTCTGTGTTGCCCGCTGGCCTTCACCTGTCATCTGCAGCTTCTGCAAAACTCCCCCCAAATTCCCATTTAATTTCTTATGCCAACCTACAATTTATCAAAACCACAACGGGAAAAGTCATGATGTGGAAGGGATATAAATGTGTGAATGTGATCCCTGCAGTGAGAGCTTCCTTGGCAATATCTGACGTGGCGACATCTGGGCAGTCCAGCCAGAGAGTTGGTCCTCCCTCATGTCGACAGTGGTAAGTCTCAACCTGCTCCTACCTGCTTGTTGGTGAAGAATCTTCTCACCATATGGCACTCACAGATGGGCCATGTTCACAACTGTTCCAATCCCTTTTGTGAGGGTTGCTTGGCCAAAGAGCTGTCAAACTCATCTTCAGGCAATATCAAATGTAAGGCCATTTTGGACCTCTGCCTTCTCTCCTGTTGGCGACCTCCAGACTCGGCATAAAGGCATAATTTGCTGATCTTCCTTACATAAAGAAAATGTGAAATCATCTGGGGCCATAAAGAATTACTCTCTAGGAAGGAAGGCAGAGAGGAAATGTGTCCCTACATAAAATGCTTGGAATCTTGGCACCAACCTGATGGTGACCTTGGCAAGTCAGTAGCTTTCATTTGTTTGCCCTCTGCCTTGTCTATTCATAAGTCCCATATTACCTGTCATCATGGACACTGGAGGATAGAATAGAGACTATCACAGAAACAGATTTAGAAATGAGCTTCCTCGTCAACATCTGCTCTATTGGAGTCTCATGTGATTATGTAGCAATGGAACAGAAAATCTAAGCTAGAGAGAGAGACAGTGAGCTATATTGGGGGGGATACATTTGGCTAATGCTTCAGAGGTCTGGGTTCCATTGACATCTCTGCTATGAACCTGTTAGCTGTGTGAACTAGAGAATATTACTGATGCTGTGTGTAGTTAAATTTCAATGATAGGAAGAGTTAAGATAGTGTAGAAGCAAGTGAAAAGAAAAGCTGTGATTGCTACATGACAGCATGGGTCCATCATCTAAATCAGACTAACGTCATCTCTTGTTGACAGAGTGAATAAACTAATTGGTGAGTGTTTCACCATAGATTCCATGTATCTGGATTTCAGCAAAACTTCTGGTAAAATAATCAGTGGTATTCATGTTGACAAGATGGAGAGATACAGGGTAGATAATTGCAGGTTTTGGTAGATTTGAAGCAGGTTAAATCATTAGAACCAAATAATTATCTTTAAGAGCTAGATGTCAGCAAAAAAAAAATTAAAATAAAAAAAAAACAGTGGCAGCTAGGTGGAGCAGTGAATAGAGCACCTGCCCTGGAGTCAGGAGGACTCAGACACTTAACACACACACACAAAAAAAAAAAAAGAAAAAAAAACCTAGCCATGTTACCTCGGGCAAGTCACTTAACCCCAACTGCCCTCCAAAAAAAAGCAAAAAAAAAATTTTTTTTAAAGAGCTAGATGTCAACTTAGGGGAAGGTCTCCAGTAGAGAAGACTAGGCCTACACATCTGCCCTTATCCCTGGAATTTTCATTTTAAACCACTTGGATAAAAACATAGATGGTAACCAAGTTAGATATCCTTCGTTATTGTCCTGGTTCTATACAGGCTTTACCATCATGCCCCAGAGGCCTTCCCACCCTTAAAGTTTCCTCAGCATTCATGGCTTTCTCACCTTGGAACATCCCTCTGCCCCTGTTGTCTTCTTTCCCATTGATGAGTTTTTCCTGGAACGTCCATTTTTGAGGAAGAGCCAAGGCTAGCCTGACTTCATTCTTCTCCTGGCTCTGCTTCTGACTCCAGAGACTTTGCCACAATGCTCTGACTCTAACACTTTTTCCTATCCCTATTCCCCATCCTGGATTTTTGTCTCCTTCTTATGTATTGATTTCCTCTATTAGAACATAAGCTATTTGAAGGAAGGGATTGCCTTTCTTTTTGCTTGTTATTTGTATCCTCAGCATTTAATACAGTTCCTGGCAAACAGTAAGTGGTTAACAATGCTTATTGACTTGACTTGTTGATGGCATCATTACAAAAGTGGTGGGTGATACAAGCCAGTGCAAGATAGCTTTCATTCTGGACCATGTCTACAAAGACATCCAGATATTGAAATAATAGACTGAAATGAACTAGTTATAATGCACTAGGAATAAACATAAAGCGTTCTACTTTAGTTAAAAATCAGTTGAAAAACTGTCACATAAAAGATTTGTTTTCTTGGCCCCAGAGAGCAGAATTAAGAATAATTGATAGAAGAGAGGTCAACATAGTCTTGATTCAAGAAAAAACTTTCCTAACCATCAGAGCTATCCAAAACAGGAATAGATTGCCTTAGGAAGTAGTCACTTCCCTTTCATTTCAGATCATCAAGTGTAAGATGGATGACTCCTGTTCATTTACAGTTTGCAATCATAGCAATTGGAGCACCCTCTCGACTGAAGATTCTTCAATTCTAGGCTGATATCACACAAATTATGATGGATAAAGTATTTTGTGAACTTCAGGTCAATATAAATGCAGGTGGTTGTTACTACTATTATTATTATTATTTTTAGAATGTTAATGAAATTAAAGGACCCTGTCTTTCTTCCAGAGAGAGAACAGTAACAATGGACTCCCTTCCCCCTAGTTTCCCTGATATATTAGAACACTGATTAACCACAATAGGATCATTCTTACCCTTCCATTTAGCAGAATTTTCAATGTTAAGAGAAGTTATGACAAAAGAATCTATCATGGATTTGTTTATAAAAGTAAACTAAAAAGTTGCTATTTTCTATCTCTTCATCTTTTTTAACATATTCAATAAAGCTTATTGATTTTCAACAACGATGACCTTGGTAATCTTAATCAATGAAGATTCCATGATATTCCCTCTATTTCCTAAGTGAGGAAAAAATTAAAACACTTAATTCTCTCAAGGTCTCTCTAAAGAATTTTGGAAGCAATTATGAGAAATGGGAGACATTGGCACAGAACTGCCCTGAATGGCACGCCCACATCAAAGACGGCATTGCGCTCTATGAACAAAGCAGAACTGTAGTAGTTCAAAAGAATATACATATTTAGGGACATCTCCATTCTAAATGTTCATATGAATTATTTGGGCCCAACCTTCAGTAGAGCCTTCTGATCTTGTATTAGTCTGATCAGTCACAGTGACGCTGTACTTGGACCCTGACATAGTGATGTCATTTAGGTTTTCTTCCGGTGTGAAGGACAACCAATTAAATCCCCACAAGTACTAAGTGGCCTAATATTGGAAAGTCTTCAATTAATATGTAAAATACATTCCTCATTCACTGTCATAATAACTAATTGCTCTCCTTGGATGAGAAACCTTGTTGTATTGTCAGAAAAGCTATCCTTCACAATTCTAAAGAGATTTACTCTCTTCTTCTTGTCTCCTGCCCTCGAGCAAGGAATGTGTTCTTATTTTGATAATAAATACTACCTGTTGCATTCAAAAGATTGCCCTTTTCCCTTCGGCTGATTCCCATATCTATATAATGAATCCTACATTACCAAATTATTTTGAGGATATCTCAAAGTCAATAAACCCAAAATAGAACACATTACCTTTTTCCCAACCCATCACTCCAGGTACCCAAGTGTAATGTTAATGAAATCAGAAGATCTTGCATGTCCCTTTCTATTGGCACCCAGTAAAGGCACTTAGCACCTAGTAAAGGCAATTAGCTCCTTACTTCAAGTTAACTTTAATGTTAATGAAATCATGGGGCTGAGCCAAGATGGCAGCATAGAAGCAGCAAGCTCCCACAGCTCCCACACAGACACCCTAAATACCCATAAAATATGACTCTGGACAAATTCTAGGACTCTCAAACTCACAAAAATGCAGAAAACACATCTCTCGCAGAAGGCAGCTTGGCAGCAGAGGATCATCACGGGAGCCTGAAATCAAACCACAGCCAGGCCCCAGGGCAGTCAGGAGGAGCCCTGCCAAGCCACATCGCAGCCAGTCTACAAGACAGAAGATCTACAGCCTCCAGCAACTCCACTTCTACCAATGTGTGAAAAAGAGGGATTAGAGAAAGGCAGATCTGCAGGAGGGGCTCATCCCACAGGCCTGCAGGCCGGGAGATGAAACCAGCCCAGCCTGAAACTGCCATGTGGCCAGGCTCCAGGGCAGTGCGGAGTAGCCGCGCCTCCCACGCCACAGCGTGAGTCTACTCCAGAGAAGATCTAAAGCACCTGAAGGGATATTCACATCCACTAAGCCAGGAATAGAGGTCAGTGAAAGTGAGTGAAGCTTTCAAGCTAAATTTACGGGAGGAAAAGCAGTTTGGCCAATCTACCCCCAGGGCAAGGAAGCAGTGGGGGAAGGGCAGGAACTACTGCAGAACCCCTAGCCTTTGGATCACACAGGGGGGCTAAATCAACTAATCAGGGCCAAGTGCTCTTGCATTGAACAGCCTGGATCTGGATCGTGGTCTTGGGTGGTGGTCCTTGGGAGCACTTTCAGCAACCAAAAGCTGGGGGTGGGGGACCGGCAACACCCTCCTAATACCTTGAGCAGCTGGGAAAACCCCAGTGATTTGGAACAGAACTTTTCCTCCTGGAAGCAGGTTTTTACAAAGCTAAAAAACCCAACCAATTAATTGACTGGTCAACATGAGGTAAAGGAAGCAAAATAAGAACAGGAATGCAACTCTAGAATCCTTTTTTGTGCACAAAAAAGATCAAAGCATGGAATAGGAGGAGGACAACACAGTCGGAAATGCCACAGCAAACGCTTCCAAGACACTTGAAGAATTTCTAGAAGCTGTAGATAATCTAAAAAAGGACTTTGGAAAACAAATAAGAGAAGTGGGGGAAAAATTGGGAAGATAAATGAGAATGATGCAAGAATATTATGAAAAGAGAGTCAACAACCTGACTGAAGAAAACAACACATTAAAAAATAAATTAACCCAAATGGCAAAAGAGTCCCAGAAAGCCAATGAAGAGAAGAATGCCTTAAAAAGTCGAATTTGCCAGATGGAAAAAGAGTCTCAAAAGCATTCTGAAGAGAATAATTCCTTCAGAATTAGAGTGAAGCAAGTGGAAGCTAATGACTTTATGAGAAACCAAGATACTATTAAACAGTTAAAAAGAAATGAAAAATTAGAAAGCAATGTGAAATATCTCCTTGAAAAAACCACTTACCTGGAAAATAGATCCAGGAGAGACAATTTGAAAATTATTGGTCTACCTGAAATCCCATGACCAGAAAAAGAACTTGGAAAG
>JAQQSW010024025.1:0-10163 GCA_028646575.1 Pseudocheirus occidentalis
GGGACGTGATCAATCGTGGGGCCGAGGGGGACCCAGCCTGAAAGAGAAACGGGCGAGAAAAGAGAGCGAGACCAAGCAAAGTTTTGTCAAGGTCCGTTTTAATGTTCTCAGGGCACGGCTTATATAGTTAAACTATAAGAAAGAAGGTATGAAGAACAATGTAGGGGCATTAATTGCTTCATGGTACAGAACATTCTGCGGTTGGGACATCTACTGCAGGGGGGGGGGGGCTGCGGTTGGCTGATTCTCGGAATTGTTCCCAGAATCGGCTCTTGGGGGTGGTTTTCTCATGGAGGGTCGGGGGCACCTGTGCTAAGGTCGCTGGCTCCCAACAATCTGGCTCCCAGCAGTCTGGCTCCCAACAGTCTGGCTTCCAACAGTAAATAGAGTCAACAATAGTAACTGTGAAAAAAGTTTTGAAGCAAGTTTCTCTGATAAGTGCCTAATTTCTCAAACATATAGAGAACTGAATCAAATTTATAAAAATAAGAACCATTCCTCAATTGATAAATGATCAAAAGACATAAACAGTTTTCAGATAAAGTAATCAAAACTATCTACATCCATACGAAAAAAATACCCTAACTAGTTATTGGTTGGAAAAATGCAAATTAAAACAATTCTGAGCTACTACCTTATAGTTGTGAGATTGGCTAATAGGTCAGAAAATATAAAATGACAAATGTTGGAGGGGATGTTTGGAAAGGGTGGATGGACCTCTCAGTAAACTACTCCACTGTTGCTGGAATTGTGAAGTGACTCAACTATACTATAGAGCAACCTGGATTTATGCTTCAAGTATCTTTGCCAAGAAAATCCCAAATGGGGCCACAAAAAGTTGTATATTATTGGAATTACTGAACCACAATTCCGGATTGTGGTATTTACTTATTTACGTATGTGTTTTTCCTTTTCTCCACCTGATTAATAAAAAAATGTATAGCTGCAGTATAGAAGAAGAAAGAGAACAGAATTCTAATGCAGAATATATAAATAAGAAAGATTCATTAATCAAAGGTAAGAATCTTGGAAAAAATTTATGATTTATGGCGGTTGATAAAGAGTTTTAAGGAAATGATGTTCTCACAGATCGCATATCAGGAACTTCAGAAGTTCTCGGTTTTGCCTTCTATACCATTACATGAAGGGCCCAGGGGGAAGACAGTGGGTTCCACATTTGAATACACTTACACACCCACATTTCTCCTCAACAGTATTTCATTCCCAGCTGCATCTTTGTAAAGCGTATGAGGGATTAGAGGGTGGTAGAGGATTGTGGGGGTAGTGTTATGGGGAATAGATTATGGAAAAAGGAAAATGGTCCTTGTCAGACGGGCATTCTGACTTCTTCCTCTGGGTCTCTGTCTGTGTGTATGTCTCTTGCATTTCTCTGTCTTTCTCTCAGTATTGATGTACCTTTGCTTTTCTCTATTTTAGTCTGTGCCCCTTCTTCCCATTCTTCCTCATTATATCTCCTTTAATTGTCCAAAATAAGAAAACAAATTCTATTCCTTGAAAGCCTATAAATTTGAGTTAAATCCAGTCTGAAACATTTACTGGGGTTGTGGTATAGGGCAAAAGGCTAAACCTTTCTGTGTTTCTTTGTAGATAATAACAGCACCAACTTCTTTGGGTTCTAGTGAGGATTGATTCAGATCACATACATAAGCCCTTTGAAAACCTTAATGCACTATATGTATTCTAGTTCTTATATTGTCAATCATTTTGATTTCTCAAGTGTTTCAGCATCCTTTTCCTTCATTATTCCCTACCTGACGGCACTGATAATGGTTGGTATTAGAGGGGGAAAATGTTCCTGGCCTACATAAAGTTTAGACCAAGGTGCTGATATGAATCAAATTTACTACTCATGTCTATGTTGCCTTTGATCATCTTTATTTTTGAAACATGGTCCTGAATGGAGACACAAACACTTATTATACAGTGCCTCATTCTAATTTTAGGGAATATGAGTGACCTGGAAAGAAATCAATCAATTCAACTCGCATTTATTGAGCAATTACTATTAAGTGAGTATATTACTAATAATCATCTTGTGGCAGAAAGATACAAGTGTGGATAGAAGGAGGGGTCTCAAGCCAGGAAGACTTGCATTTAAATCCTCTTGCTGGCTACATGACCCTCGGCAAATCACTTAACCTCTGTTTACCTCAGCTTTCCATTTGTGAAATGGGTATAAGAGCAGCACATATCTCCTGAAGTTGTTTAAATTAAATGACCTAACAATAGTAAGCTGCTGAACACAGTGCCTGGCACCATATAAATGATAGTCACCATTACTGTTATTGTAGTCATCACAAACAGAAAATGAGCTGGAGTGCTTAGCTTGGACATCCACAAAATTGAGGCAGCTTTCCTTCTGAAATCGATTCTTTTCACCTGTTTTTTTTAGTGGTTTCTGATTCTCTCCCGCTCAAATGGTTGCATAAAAACTACCAGCAGGCCATGACCATAAGATTTGCTGTGGAGGAGATCAAAAGGGACCCTGTTCTGTTGCCCAATGTTTCTCTCAGATTCCAGGTCTACAATGCCTACCACAGTGATGACAGGACCTTGGAGAGCTCTCTGCAGTGGTTGACAGGAGGAGGTCAACTAGTCCCAAACTTCAGCTGCAGAGGGCAGCACAAGTCTGTGGCTGTCACTGGAGGAGCCACATCATCTCTGCTTGTCCAGATGGGGACCCTGCTTGAGTTTGGCAAGGTCCCACAGGTGGGTGATATTGGGCCTGACACATTTTAAACCCTCATCAGGCCATTTCAACTTAGGAAAGAATGGATGGTGCTTTCATTGTATTACATCTAGAATAAAATTAGAATTACTTAACCCTGTGGAGAGGTGAGGTGGGTAAGGACTACACATTTATAGAGCACCTACAATTTTACAGATATCTCAGCTGATACTCTCTCAACGACCTTGTGATGAAGGTACGGTTATTATTCCCGACACAGATAAAGTAAGTGATTTACCCATGGTCACACTATCAATTAGTGTCCAAGAACAGACTTGAACTCAGATCTTCTTACCTGTTTCATTTGTGGCAAAAGGGACTAAGAAGAATCAGTCATACAGGTAAGGGAAGAACCAGAAGAAAATATTATCAGAAAAACCAATAGAAGACAGGACATCAAGGAGAAGAGCACGATCAGTAGCACCCAAAGCTGCAGTGAACTCAGTACGGATGAGGATTTCAAAAAGTCCATTGGATTTGACAATGAAGGGATAATAGGTGAGTTTGGAGAGGGCCATTTCTGATATAAAGTTTAGGTGCCATATTGTAGAGGGTTTAAAGGAAAGTTAGAGGAGAGGAAGAGGGGGTGTTGAATGCAGATGAATTTGCAAGGGAATTACACCATGAAATGGAAAACAGGTATAGAATAATGGTTACCAGAATTGGCTAGGATCCAGTCATGGGAGTTTTTAGGATAAGGGTAAAGGGATATGGGTATATTTTAAGCAGTTGGGAAACAGTCAATAAATAGGAAGAGATTACAGGTTAATGAGAGAGTAGAAATAACAGGGAGCAATCTAGTGAATAAGAAGGAATGGGATGGTATTAAGGGTACATTTAGAGAAGTTTGCCTTTATGATGAGAGAGGCTGCCTCTTCACATTATATAGAGGTGAAGGAGACAGTAACAAAAGGTATCTAAGTGATTTTACTTATGGAGGAGAAAGGGAAATCTCACTAAAAATAAGTTTTTTTGGTCAAGTATAAGGCTGGGTTATCAGTTAAGTGGGAGTATGAAAAAATAATATAAGAGATTTTTTACAAGTACAATATTTGGATGGCTAGGTGATGCAGTGAATAGAGCAGTGGCCTTGGAGTCAGGAAGACCTGAGTTCAAATCCTGCCTCAGACACTTAACCCTTATTAGCTGCATGACCTTGGGCAAGTCACTTAATACCCATTGCCCTGCCTTCCCCCCACACCCCCAATGCTAAAGCAAAAAAAAATGGCTAGCATTTATTTAATAGTGTGAGGTTCCTATTGTAATATGTTGTTATAAAGCTTGTGGCAGCTTTATCATGTAGAAGCACTACATGATTGTCAGTTTTTAAAAAAATTATATATGTTATCTCATTTGGTCTTTCCAACAAGCTGGGAAGGTAGATGCTATTGTCATCCCCATTTTACTGATGAGGAAGCCAAGGTATGCAAATAATAAGTGATTTGCCAGAGATTTCAACTCAGGTCTTCCTGACTCCAGGGTCAGTGCTCGATTAACTCTGCTACCTAGCTGCCATTAGGCGATAATTTTTGGAATAGTCTCTAATAAGTGAGGTAGGGAGTCAATTAGGAAGTATTAAATTGTCTTACTGCAATGAGTTGTTTTTGACTACAGTTGAGCTGGTAAACAAGAAGAATCTTTAGTGGATCCAACTTGCAGTCTTCTGATTTTCTTCAACTCCATTAAAGTACATGCAAAGAGAAACAAAAGGCTAAATCGTGGGTGTAATCCAAGATTGGCCCAGCCAAGGAACAATAAGTGATAGGCCAAGGGATTCAAAGGATGAAATTTCAAAGTTACTGCAGAGGTGAATTGAAGGCATAGAGCAGAGTGGAGAGAATGGCCAAAGAAATGGCCCAGGAAAGGGAATCTCCAGATTGTCCATTTCCTTCCTAAAATAGCATTTGTACTTTCCACTACTGACCATGACAGTCCGGATGTGGTCTGACTAATGCAGACCTTCATCATTTTCCCTAATCCTGGATACTGTTTTTTCCTGTACACTAAGATTTCATGAGCTTTTGTTGTTGCTTGACTGCTTTTGTGGTGCACACTGAATTTGTAGTTCACTACAACCCTTGTATCTTTCCCCCCATGAAATACTGCCTATTTAGCCCTTCTCTACTCTTCTTGTAATTGGTCATTGAATGTAAGCTCATAAAATAGTTTGACTGAAAACACAAGATACACATCTGGTTGTGTGGAGTAACTGGAGAACTGTGAGGTTCAACAGCTGTACCGTCAAGTGGCCTTTGAGTCCAGGGGTAAGGGCCTCCCAAGACATAATTTCCCTATAGTGACTTTGTGAGCTTTAAAAGGTCAGAAGATCTGGAGTTCCCATCATTTCTAGTAGCTATGCACACTGGACACAATAGCAGTGTCTCTGGTAAGGAGTAGCAGAAGTTAACCACTGTAATGGGAGGCAAAACACTCATTGATGATAAATGAGACACACAAAGAAAAGAACCTTGAAGACTCTAATAAGGGCACTCATTCCTGGCACCCAGCAGAGAGCCATACTGAATAGGACCTTCACGAGGACTCTAAGGGAGAAAAGGACCTTCAGGAGCCAGATGTGAGTTCAGTCTTCACCACACGTTCTCTCAGTGTGAGTCACCTCTCTTCAGGATTTTGTGGAATAAGTGAAGGGTGTGCTCATGATTAGGGGGAATGTTTTTGTAATAGCTACCTTTGCTATACCTGCTTAGTAAATACCCTTTCTGAGTGCTCATTAAGCCTAACGGATTAGTCTGTTGGTAGTTGGTTGTCCTTTGTTCTCAAACAGGACCAAAAAGACATCCACTAGGGTAGAGTCAAGTTTTAATGTGTCTGACTGTGGCTATTCAGAAAAATATGAACTTGGAATGTTCTGCCATAAGTCAGGCACAAATAGTTCATCTGAACATTTGGGGTGAATTCTCAAAATTTACACATCTTGCATTTCTTTTGAGCTTGCATATCTAGCTGATAATCAATGTTGAAATATCATTTGTCATCGGTGACTAAAGTACTAGAAACTTCCATAACCTCTGTAACTGCCTGTTCTTCTTAGCTGCTTAGAGAGTAATTAGTACCACTCACCCTTTGCAGTGGGAGTTGGGAAAGTGTTCCCTGATGGGGTGCTAGACATCTGTGATTCAATGTGTGATCTATCGGTACATGATTGTGTCTAATTTTGCTCTTTTGAGCATTCACTGTGGTCAAAATGTAATCCCATCAAGTGGCAATGAAGGAATAGGGTTGGCATGGTCAATACTGCCGTGGTGATAACTTCATTTCTCGTGCTTTTTAAAATCCATGTAATTGCACATAACTTGGTAATTGTTGAACTGATTATGAGATTTAATCACTGTGCCATGCCCGTCTCAACCAACTTACTTAATAGTTGAATTTTCCAGATAAATCTATTAAATGATGTTTGAGGCATTTGTTTATACCACAAAACTTTAAAATGTCTATTAATTATTTTTAATCATCTTTGAACAAAATACATAGTCAAAACAAAAGTACATATTCCTGCTATTCAGTTGACTTTAAACACAACATTTATATATAAAAAGGTATTGGTGTTTTACTTTTTGATTCATTAAACACATTCAACACACACACACATATATACACAATTTAAGTGTTTCTGTTTTTTGGCAAGGCAATTAGGGTTAAGTGACTTGTGCAAGGTCATATGCTTCTGTTTTTTTATAAAATAATGCTACCACCATGATCAAAATCCAACAGTGTAAGCATAACACCCAATTCTAGGCCAAGAACAAATCTATCCTAGTATATTTGGGAAGGAGGGAGAAGACCCTCTAGCAGAATGGAAATGATAACTGAAGAATCAGAGAATTTATTATTAAGGAACTGGCTAAATGAGAAGGATAAAAGTGGAGATTTGGGTTGGTAAAAATTCCCCTGCAAAAGGGAGTGTATTCTAAAATCCACAGGATTTACTCCCACTTAAAAAGAATGACTTGATGATAGTTTGTAATTTCCCATGTTTTCTTATTATTCAGCTTAGCTTTGGACCTTTTGATATCATTCTGAGGGACAAGGATTAGTTTCTTTCTCTCTACCAGATGGCTCCCAGGGACTCCTTCTTGCTCTGAGGTGTCGTCCAGTTACTGGTACATTTTAAATGGACCTGGGTAGGTTTGGTGACCACAGATGATCTCAGGGATGAGGAATTCCTTCTAGAAGTTAGAAGGGAGATGTCAAAGCATGATGTCTGTGCCCCCTTCACAGAGAAGATCCCTGTCAGTGAGAGATGCCATGAAGAATCAGAGGTAAATTTCACGTCCAGGATAATGGGATATTTGGTCAAGGTAGTTGTGAATCATGGTGACACAGATTTGTTAATGGTTCTGAGATATTCACGAATGCCCATTTTCCATGTAAGTTGTGGATTGTCACTTTTCACTGGGACGTAACGATGAAACTCTTATGTTTGTAGCTACAGTTTCAATGGAGCTCTCACCTTTACATACTTGACCAGTGAAGTTCCTGGTTTTAAGTATTTTCTCAGGAAAGTGAACCCTAATGAAGACCCAGAAGGCATTGTACTTAAGGATTTCTGGTTGTCAGCTTTCTTGTGCCAGGATAAAGATGAAAAGCTGGAGCAAGAGCAGTGTGCACCAAATGCTCCCTTGGAGGATTTGCCTATATTCCTTTTTGACATGTCCATGTCTGGCCTGAGTTACACCATCTACAATCCTGTGTATGCTGTGGCCTGGACCCTTCATGGAATGCTTCTGAGGAAATCAGAGACTACCTCTGAGGGTGGAGAAAGCTGGGTGCCTCATCCTTGGCAGGTAAGTTTTCCTTGAGAATTGGTCCTGTCAACTGCTGATTCTTGATATTTTGACTACAGAATTCACAACAAGGCTTTCTCTCACAGTATCTCCCAAATTTACAAGAGATCTGCACAGGGTAGGATGCACTAAATCTATCCCCAAACTCATATTCTAGAAATTATATCTCTCTTGGTTAACCTGTTAGCTTCAACTTTTGGGGACTTTCTGGTCACACTCAAATAGACATTTAGTTTTAGTCAACTAAAACTGGGCGTTTTCTTTCACAAGGGCCATTACTTAGCTGCTTAAAATTGGTTGTGAAGATGGGTTTTTAACCACAAAATAATTTACTTTTTATCTCTACTACATTTTTGATTTATTGACCCTAATTCCAATGTCTCCTTTTCTTCTCTAGGATCAAAATGAAATTTTTTGCATTCAAATTCCTTCACCATCTGACTCACTCCATCATTTTCCAGTCCTATTAAGTCTGAAACCCCGCTATCATGTACTTTGAGACCAGTGTCACTGGCCTTCTTCCAGTTTATCCACAAAACACTCCATCTTTCTGCTACAGACATTTTCTCTGTCTGTCCCACATGCCTGAAATTCTCCCCCTCCTCCTTTCCATCTGCTGTATTCCCTGGCTTCTGTCAAGTCCAGACTAAGACTGTGCTTTCTCTTAGAAGTCTTTCCTTGTCCGTCTTAAAGCTACTGATTTTTCTCTGATTATCTCCATTTTCCTTTTTATATACTCTTTTTGGGGCATGTAATTGTTTGCATGTTGTCCCTCAAAACACTGAGGATTCATTGAGGGGAGGAGTTGCCCTTTGTGTGTAACCCCACAGTTAGCAAAATGTCAGAGACATGGTGAATGCTTAATTAATGCTTAAATGTTGGTTTACTATTTAACCCAAGCTCTAACCTTCTAGAGCTCTTTTTGGATCTTGTCCCCATCATGTTAACATTGGGTGGCCCTCAGGATTCTCTCCTCAGTTTTTCTCTCTTCTCTTCTACAATACTTCACTTGGTGATCTTAAAAGCTCCCATGACTTTAGCTATCACCTCTATGATGATGATTCTTGAGTCTGTTTGGGATGAAAATAACCCTCATCCTTAACTTAGTGAAAAAAAAATAAACACAGAGATCTCTTAGAATTAGAAGAGGAGTTTATTCTCTTCCACTAGAGAGCAGGGCAGTTTCCCCCATGATTTATCATAGAGAAGAGGCGTGTTACAAAAGACAGTGCAAGAATTTATACCCTAATGTAGTCAAGCCCCCTTCCCTACTGTCTCCTTTCTTATTGGTTGAGAGGCAGATGTCACCAAATTCTTCCCCAAATGGGACAGTAACAAAAGGGGGGGAGGGTCCCAAAGCATGGGAGAGAGAGTGAGCCTCCCACTGGCTGGGAGGAGGGGCCTACCAAAGTGGGAAAAGGCAGACAAAGGAAAATGGAAGTGATTGACCTTATGAAATGAATGAAATTAAATAAATGAAAGTGAGTGGCCTTAGACTTAGTCTTCTGTTCCCTGGAGACTGCCACTCTTAGACTTGCAACCTCCCAGCACTTTGACTCTTTCAACAGCAAAGGTGGGCCTTCTCAGTGAGAGATCTCACCTTTACTGAAAATGGCTATCCCATTAATTTCCCAAATCCTCATTTCTGCAGATGAGATCCTAACCAGCCAATGACAATTTTCCCAATAATCTACAGTTTCAGAGTTGCACAGTTTTAAAAATATTCTAGAAGTTTGCTGTTGGTCTATGTGATTGAGTGGTTGGACAATGTGAAAGAGTCAGTCTATACTGCAGTGACAAGTTGGTTTTTATTACTTGAACTTTTAAATGCAAATGAAAAGACTCAAAGTCTCCCATTCTAATGCTTTAATTTGAGTGTTATCTTTGTACCAGGCTTTCGACTAGACATTGAGGATATAAGTACAAAGAATCAGACAATCCTTACTTTAAAGTCATTCAGACCAGCTGTATTTACTAGACATTTCAGGAAACAAATATTCCTTGCCTTGAAGGATGGCTTTGTGGTATAAATCCATTGGATTCCACTTCCTTGCTTTTACACTGATTCCCCAGGGTTAGTTAAATTCGTTGAGGCAAGAAGCCTACACTTTTGAACTTAATCTATTACAGGCCAGCTGAACTCTGACAAAATTCAAAGTCAAAGCAGTTACAGAACAAATAACAATTATAGAATAAAATCAATTAATTGTAAATGGGATCAACAAATAAATGAGGCAGGATCAGTCTTAATCTTCTCAAATATGTGCATCATAAACATAAAGCACATAATACAAAGAGATACTTATAATAGTGTGATTCAAGACTAGGAATGTTATAATAGCTCTCCTTAGCACATGATTCACTTCTCTGCGGCTCTAAAGAGTTTTTGATTAAACTTCATCTTCAGAGCACAATGACAATCACTCTGGGGACCTGGTTAGGACATTCTTAGCATTTGTGCAGAAGTTGAGTTTACCTACATAACTTACATTTATATTTATCTCTAGTTGATCTCTGGTCTAGTTGATGAGACAAAATTCAAGTTACTAGAAACTTTTGGGTAAAGAAGTAACAAAGTGTGCCTGTTGATAGATGGGCACCAGGAA
>JAQQSW010024026.1:0-10163 GCA_028646575.1 Pseudocheirus occidentalis
TAATAATATCTTGGTTTCTCATAAAGTCATTAGCTTCTACTTGCTCCACTCTAATTCTGAAGGAATTATTCTCTTCAGAGTGCTTTTGAGATTCTTTTTCCATCTGGGAAATTCGACTTTTTAAGGCATTCTTCTCCTCATTGGCTTTCTGGGCCTCTTTTGCCATTTGAGATAATCTATTCTTTAAAGTGTTGTTTTCTTCAGTCAGGTTGTTGACTCTCTTTTCATGATTTTCTCGCATCATTCTCATTTCTCTTTCCAATTTTCCCTCCATTTCTCTTACTTCATTTTCAAAGTCCTTTTTCAGTTGATGTATAGTTTCTAGGCATTCTTCAATTGTCTTGGAAGCATTTGGTGTGGGAGTTCTGAGTTCTGGGCTCTCTTCCTCTCATTGCATGCTTTGACCCTTTTTATCCATAAAAAAGGATTCTAGAGTTTTACTGGTGTTTTTATTTTGCTTCCTCTTCCTCATGTTGGCCAACCAATTAATGGGTTGGGTGTTTTTTTTTGGTCTGTGAAACTCTGCTCCCAAGGGGGGAAGCTCTGTTCCAAATCGCTGGGGTTGTCCCAGCTGCAGGAGCTATTAGGGGGGTGTTGCAAGACCCCCCAGCTTTGGGTTGCTGAAAGTGTACCCCAGGACCACCACCCAAGACCACGATCTGGACTGGGCCACTCAACACAAGAGCACTTGGCCCTGATCAATCGATTCAGCCCCCCTGCTGAGTCTGCAGGCTAGGGACCCTGAAGCAGCCTGGTGGGGGCCGCCCTGGTTCCAGCAGTTTGCTTCCCCCACTGCTTCCTTGCCCCGGGGGCAGATTGGCCGAACTGCTTTACCAACCCCAAACTAAATTTCAAAGTTTCACTAACTGGTCTCTGAGGACTTGAAGATTCCCTTAGGCAGGTGCTTTAGATTTTCTTTGAAGTAGAGACTTGGGAGGCTCACTTCTCCAGGCTGCCCTGGGGCCTAGCATGGTGCCTGGGGTTTTGGGCTGGCCGGGTCTTTGTCCTGCTCTGGTGCGAGCTGCTCCTCTCACGTCCGTTCCTCCCGCTTTGGCAGATGTGGAGGTGCTGGAGGCTGTAGATCTCTCCTGCAGATTGGCTCTGGTGCCCGCTCGGCTCAGCTCTGCCAGTCTACTTCCCACCACCTGGGCCTGGCCGGGGTCTTGGCTTCAGGCTGTTCCAGCTTCCATTCCCGGCTGCTGTGATGAGCCCCTGCTGCCAAGCTGCCTTCCGTGAGAGATGTGTTCTCTGTATTTTTATGTGAATCTGAGAGTTCTAGGCTTTATCTGAGCTCATGTTTTATGGGTGTTTAGGGTGGCAGTGTGGGAGCTGCGGGACCTTGCTGCTTCTATGCAGCCATCTTGGCTCCGCCCCAGTTTCAGTTCTTATAAAGTAATAGGATCCAAGGAAAGGTGTTTACCAGTACCCTGGCCTGTGCTCTTCCCTGTGAACACTCTTTTCTGCTGTGGAACTCATTCCAGTGTGGCCACAAGCTATGTTGTGCTAATACTGCTGTTCATCATGGGACTGTCACCCAGGACAGCAGCTCAGATCTGAGCATGGGCAAAGCAACAAAGTCCTGCTTCTGTGAGACCCCTGTACTCTCCTTCTTATCAGTTCCTCCACCCCCTTACCATCTGTGGACTGAGAGTTGTGGAAGCAGTTGCTGCTGCTGATTCAGTGGCTTCCAAGTCTTCCTCTTGCTTTATTAGGGCCAGGGTTTTGTTGTCCATAGCTGTGCTGGTCTCTGCTCCTCTTACCCTGGTGATATTGACCTTTCCTGCCAACCTTTTAAGTTGTATTCAAAAGGAAAGTTGTTTTACTCCCTTCTTTTGTGGTTTCTACCACCCTAGAATTTCTTTAGATTCATTATTTAAAGGTATTTGGAAGGATTTGAAGGAGAGCTCAGTGGAGTCCCTGACTTTTGTCCACCCTCTTGGCTTTGCCCAACCCTAAATTATTGTGCCTTTAGTATCTCCTTTGGTCTAGTGCCTAGGGAAAAGTTGCCCATTCCCTTTATTCTCTCTCTGTCTCTCTCATCATCATTATCATCATCATCATCATCTTCTGTCTGTCTTTCTGTCTTTCCATCTTTTTCTTGGACTTTGTCTCTCTGTCTCTCACTTTCTCTCACATATTATGTTTTCTCTGTTTCCTTCAAATGTACCCATCTTTCTACCAAAACTTTTTTTAATAAAGCTTCAGGTAGCCTCTGTAACTCTTCAGTGTATTATGTTACACCTCTTTTTCTTTTATAGGCAAAATACTAGGAATATTCATCTATGCTTAATACTTCTATTTCCTTACTCCCCATAAAATTATGGGAATCTACATGCATATGCTTCCAATTTATTAGAACTTCTCTTTCTAAATTTACCAACAGTCCTGATTACCTTTGAACTGACAGGATAAGTACTCATTCAGTCATCATTTTATTTGTCTTTTTAGTAACCTTTGACCCTGCAAACAGCACATTCCATTTCCTATGTAGTTTCTTCTCCCTTGATTTATACTACTGTTACCTCTTTTTTTCCTCCTTTGTCTCTGTTTACTTAAGATATCTCCATATTTATATCTGTTTTATATCTATATCTATCTATAGCTACTTATACCATTCATAAAAGCATCACTATATAACTAGACATGTAGGTACATAAAGCTGGAGTTGTCCATGACTATTCTTCCTTACATTTTCTCCTGTATTGAATCAGTTGCCAGATCTTTTTAATCCTACCTCCACAAAATCTCTAAAATGATATTGTTCTTTTCCTTCACTCACAAGATCACTCTTTGGTCATACCCTCCTTACTTCTAAACTAGATGTTGAAATAGTCTCCTCATTCTTACATACTTCTCCCAGTACCTCCACAGTTTAATCCATTCTCCACATTTCTGCCAAAATGATCTTCCTAAGACACACCTAATCAAATCACTACTCACAAGTTTTCAGAGTTTTCTTTAACATAAAATACAAATAAATAAGCCTGGTGTTTAAAACATACATAATTTGTTTCCCATCTACCTTTACAGATATGACTTATTACTCTTATTAATGCAATCCATGTTCCAGTCAAACAGGGCAATGAGTTGATACTTGTACTAAAAAATCCAAGATAAGGGTCTCTATGTCTTTGCACAGACTTTGCCTCATGTCTAGAATGGACATTTTCTTTTCACGTATGTCCCTCACTTCACTGAGCTGAAGTATCCAATGGAGCCTTTTCCAATCCTCCCCAGTTGTCATTTTCCTCCCCACTCATATTACCTTTGATTTACCAGAGTACAAGTAGTAGTTCCCAAGTAAAAAATATAACCTCCTTGAAGATAGTGATTCTTTCTTTTCTTCCTGTCCTTATATCCTGTCTTTATCCACCGATATTGAGATCATATATTTCTTGGAGTACTGAAACATTCCAGTCCTTATGATAGTAGGTGTCTACTAAATGCTATTGATTATAATTGAACACTCAACATTTTCTTGGATAGCTCTAGAATATTATGTTGTACTTAGCATGTTCAACCTTTGAAATCACAGTAATTGCTACAGTAGAAAATCTGAGAGTCTGGTATTCTGACTAAGTGCATGACATTGTGATTTCACTGTGATAACTTAAATATCCTGTCTCATACTGACTAAGCATTTTGTCTCAGATACATAGGTAGAAATTTTGCTATTGACTGAGAGGAAATGAAGCAAAGAAGGCTGCAGTCTCATATCTCATGAGTAGGCTAGGGGATACACAATAGGGTGGAAGGACAGAGACACACAGCATGATTTTTCTTAACTTTCTCATATAGTTTATTGTAGAAGGAAGGGAGAAAGGTTTGTTTTTTACAAGAAAATTTAAAAAAAATAAATGAACAAAAGATAATCTTTTTAATATAGGATGGAGAATGAGTCCTCAATTTTATTGGGAAATTCTCTATATTAAGAAATTTCTTCTTCTCATGTAGATCAGCGTTTTCCCTGAAATTTATAATTTTATGAAATTTGCGTAGAGCACTGATTTTACCTATTTGTTCAGAGCCACACAGTTTTTTTAACATACCAGTTTTCCCCAAATATTGTATGACTGCATGCATGCTATATGTCATATGTTATCTATGTATTTTTTGTACTTTGAATGTCATATGTAATAGTCTATATATCCCCACTGTACACTCTATGTTTTGATCTCTATCTCTCTATCTCTCTGTATGTGTATTTGTATGTGTGTACACACACACACACACACATACTTATGAATATACATATATGGATGTAGGCACACATGCATAAAATATATGTATATACATACAAAAAGTATTCAAATATAATGTATATATGTATACATACATATATACAAAAGTATATATACTTATGCTACTTGAGTCATATGTGATACATGCCATATGTGTTATTGATATCTATTTATTTTTGCCTCTTCTGTAGAATTAACTCTCTCCTCACTTCTGTCACTTACTTCAAGATTAAACTAAAGTTCCATCTCCCTCATGGAGCCTTCTCCAATCCTCCCCAATTGTCAATGCTCTCCTTCCTCGGATTACTTTGACTTTATTAATATATAGCACAAATGTACATTCACATGTATATACACAACTCACTCTGTATTTATGTGTCTCTCTACCAATTTATATATTTTGCTATAATATGTGATTTGATACATATATATGAGCTATGTTTTACATGTAATAAATGTGCATAAGTTCATATGCATGTACACACATGTATGTGTACATAGACTTATTTTATATATCCTGAGATGTCAAGAGAATGCAAAGAAAGTTCCCAGCATGTTACACACATGTCCATTTTAAGTAAATTATGACCAGGCATAGATAAGAGTTATAAAAATTGTACATATTAGACAGAAATAGGTGGGTTTCCATCTACATAGTCAAAGAGAATATCCATGATAATAAAAGCACAGTATCGTAGTAAATTGAAGAGACAAATAAGGTATGTATATATGTATATGTATATGTTTGTGTGTATGTGTGTATGCATATACATATGTGTGTATGTATGTGTATATATTTCATCTCTTAAAATAATACTAATATAGGGAGTTTGTGGTAAGGGTAGTCTTTGGGCTGATATCAGTTTTCATTTCCCAAGAACAATATAGATAATCTAAAAGCATGCCAAGTAACAATAGAAAGCCAAATGCAATTCCATAATTGCTTCAAATATAAAGAGAATGGATAGGCTACATGTAGGTAAATGAGAGTTTACTGTATATAAAAACACTACCCTTTTCTAACTGACAGTTACTGAACTCTTTAATTCAAGGTTGTTATACTATTCTTTTTTTCTACTTAGCAAGTAATGATTTAAGAAGATATATTAGACATCTTATGCAAAATGAAAGTGCAGAGCTTGCTATCAGATGCAATAGGCTACAATTTATATTTGAGGCCTCAATGCTTTATAGTGAGTGCTATAGCAGCGGTAAGGTCAATGAGGGCATACATGTTTCCTTATTGAAAACCTTGTTTTTTCTCATCATGTGTTAAAAATATAACTTGGAAGATGCATGCCATTTTTTTTACTGAAGGTCAGCTTGTTCTTCTTAGCCATGGGGGTCAATGGTGTCCTCAATTTGAGGTATTCATTATTGTGTGCTTCTTAAATGCTTGCAATATAGAATAATAAAATAGGACCATTAGTTCTTTATCCATCCAATGGTTCTCAGCATTGGAGTTCATTTTTGCTCAGGAACTTTACAGTTTTTGTTCCCATTTCCTCTTTTAGATGGACTTTTCAGGTACCTTCCCCTTTTGCCACAGAAAAAAGGCCATTTTAATTCTGTTAAAATCTTAGCTGGTTTAGCAGCTTTGCCTCAAAGCTTACAGTAACTGTAATACTGTATGTAAAGTTATAATGCCTTTCTGAATTAAGGGTCTAATCTACTACCCCACTCACCCACTTTATGCACACTATATATTGCTGCCAAATTAATCTTCATAAATAATATGATTCTGTTTTTCCTTTATTCAAAAGAGAATGCTAAGGTTTCTCCTACCCATAGAATAAAGTCCAAATAGCTTAACATCCCATTCCTGCCTCTCCATAACTCATGCTCCCTTTCAAGTTTTATCTCCTACAATTTCCTTACATGTAAAATCATAAATTTATACCCAAAAACCTTTCATGCCATAACCTCTGCTATCCTTGCTAACTCCAAATCTGACAATCCTATCATCCATTCTCACCCACAAATTTTGTAGATGAGAGATTTTATAAACAGGGAAGTGAAAGGACTTTTTCAAGTTCACCAGCTAGTATGTCACAAAACCAACTTTTTGGCCAAAATCCTCGGTCTCCAAATCCAATCTTATTTCTGGAAGTCTAAGGTCTCCCTTACTTAGACTGTAAACAAATATGACTGCTCCATAGTTCCTAGATGAAGCTTCCACTTTTTACATTTCCTGTTTTTATGCCTATATTCCCAGATCAAGGAGAAAATATTATAAACTGCCAAGAAGAAACAATTTGAATACTGTGGAAACACAATCAGGATAAATCAGTATCTAGCAGCTTCTACATTAAGGGATCAAAGGACCTGGAATATTGTATTACAGATATCGAGGGAGCTAGGATTAAATCCAAGAATCACCTACTGCACAAAATGAGTATAATATTTCAGGAGTAAATACAGCCATTCAATGAGGCGGAGGATGTTCAAGCAATCTTGATGAAAAAAACAGAACTGAATAGAAAATACGACATTGAAATACAAGAAGCATGAGAAGGTAAACATGGAAAAGAATTGAAAAGGAACTTATCAAAGTATACATACACATATGCCTATAAGAAGTGTATGTATGCTTCTGAATACATATGTGAGTGTGCGTGTATATGTGTGCATAGACAGAGGTCACAGAATCAATTGAATAAGAAGGGATGGTATTTTAAAAGTTGAAATTGAGAGGTGAGAGAGTAATAGAATGGGAGGAGACAGGGAGAAACAGAAAGGAGTTAATCATCTCATATAGAAGAGGCAAGAAATAACTGTTACAATGGAGAGGAAGAAAAGGACTCCAAAAGTGAATGGGTAAACCTTATCCTCACTGAATTTGACTTAGGGAATGGATGGTATAAACTCTAAATTGGGTATCTTGCCCTACAGGAGAGTAGGGAGAAAGGGAATTGGAGGGGGGATGATGAAGGGGAGGACTGGTTGGTGGGTGGGTTGTTAGAAGCGCAAACTTTTGTAAAGATACAGGGACAAAGTAAAGAATAGAACTAGTGGGGGTGGGATAGGAAGGAGGGAAATATAATCAGACTCAAAATATGCTTATTGTGGAGATGTTCTGTGTAATGACACATATACAGACTGTATTGAATTGCTTGTGT
Organism: Pseudocheirus occidentalis; assembly: GCA_028646575.1. NCBI lineage: Eukaryota > Metazoa > Chordata > Mammalia > Diprotodontia > Pseudocheiridae > Pseudocheirus > Pseudocheirus occidentalis. The sequence goes on from JAQQSW010024026.1 coordinate 7,361, forward strand.
TTCTGGGGGGGTGGTAGTGAAGGAGGAAGGGAAAGAATCTAGAACTTAAAAGTTCTAAAATAAAATGTGCTAAATATCTCTCTCTCTCTCTCTCAGAGAAGTTCTAAAGCACCTGAGGAGATATTCAAATCCAGCAAACCAGGATCAGAGACAGTCAGTGAAAGTGAACTGGGTAATAAGATATACAGGCACATGGAACATATAACAGAAAGTTAGATCAATGATGGGGATCAGGGGGAGGAGCCAAAATGGTGGCATAGAAGCAGCAAGGCTCGGGAGCTCCTAAACAACCACCCTAAACACCCATAAAATATGACCCCAGACAAAGTCTAGGACTCTCAGACTCACACAAATACAGAAAACACATCTCTTGCAGAAGGCAGCAGGGCAGCAGGGGCTCATTGAAGAGGTCTGGGCTGAGGAGGGACCAGATTGAACCCGAGACTGCAGCCAGGCCCGGGGCATTGGGAAGGAGCCGAACTGAGCCAAAAGGAGCCGTGCAGCAGCCAGTCTTCAGGAGAGAAGATCTACAGCCTCCAGCACCTCCACATCTACCAAGGTGTGAAAAACAGGGATTGTAGAGGGGCAGCCTGGCAGGAGGGGCTGGCAGAAGGCCGGCAGGCTGGGAGCTGAGACCAGCCCAACCTGAAAACTGAAAGGCAGCCAGGCCCCAGGGTGGCCAGGAGGAGCCTAGCCTCCCAAGTCAAAGTGTGGGTCTACTTCAGAGAAGTTCTAAAGCACCTGAGGAGATATTCAAATCCAGCAAACCAGGATCAGAGACGGTCAGTGAAAGTGAAACTTTGAAACTTAATTTGGGAGAGGAAAAGCAATTCAACCAATCTGCCCCTGGGGCAAGGAAGCAGTGGGGGAGGGGAATTGCTGAAACGGTGGCAGCCCCCCCTGGGTTGCTGCAGAGCCCCTGGTCTGCGGACTCAGCAGGGGGGCTGAATGATGGATCAGGGCCAAGTGCCTGGATCCTGATCGTGGTCTTGGGTGGTTGTCCTGGGGTGTGATTTCAGCAAGCCAAAGCTGGGGGGACTTGCAACACCCCGCTAATAGCTCTGGCATCTGGGAAAACCCCAGCAGTTTGGAGCAGAGATTTGCCCCCTGGAAGCAGAGTAGCACAAAGCTAAAAAAAAACCAACCAATTAATTGACTGGCCAACATGAGGAAAAGGAAGCAAAATAAGAACAGCAATAAAACTCAAGAATGCTTTTTTGTGGACAAAAAGGATCAAAGCATGGAACGGGAGGAAGACAAAACAGTCAGAACTTCCACACCAATTGCTTCCAAGACATTTGAAGAAAGCCTAGAAGCTATACATCAACTGAAAAAGGACTTTGAAAACCAAATAAGAGAAGTGGAGGAAAAATTGGGAAGAGAAAAGAGAACAATGCGAGAAAACTGTGAAAAGAGAGTCAACAACCTGACTGAAGAAAACAACACTTTAAAGAATAGATTAACTGAAATGACAAAAGAGGCTGAGAAAGCCAATGAGGAGAAAAATGCCTTAAAAATTAGAATCTCCAAGATGGAAAAAGAATCTCAAAAGCATTCTGAAGAGAATAATTCCTTCAGAATTAGAGTGGAACAAGTGGAAGCTAATGACTTTATGAAAAACCAAGATACAATTAAACAGCTACAAAGAAATGAAAAAATAGAAAGCACTGTGAAATATCTCCTTGAATAAACCACTGACCTGGAAAATAGATCCAGGAGAGACAATTTGAAAATTATTGGTCTATCTTAAACCCATGACCGGAAAAAGAACTTGGAAAGCATCCTTCAGGAAATCCTCAAAGAAAATTGCCGTGCTCTTTTAGAATCAGAATGAAAGAATTCACTGTTCACCTCTTCAAAAAGATCCCCAAAAGAAAACTCCTAGAAGTGTTATTGCCAGGTTCTGGAACACCCAGTTAAAGGAGAAAATATTACAGGTTTCTTAGAGAAAACCATTTGAATTCTGTGGAAACACTATCAGGATAACCCTGGATCTGGCAGTTTCTACACTGAGGGATCGCAGGGCCTGGAATATGATATTTTGAAGATTAAGGGAGCTGGTATTAAAACCCAGAATTAACTACCCTGCAAAATTGAGCATATTATTCCAGGGAAAAATATGGTCATTCAATGAGGTGGAGGAAATTGAAGCGTTCTTGCTGAAAAAAACAGAACTGAACAGAAAATTTGACAATCAAACACAAGAAGTATGAGAAGGCAAACATGGGAAAGAAATCATAAGGAACTTGTCAAATTTGAATTGTTTGCATGCCAATATGGAAAAATGATAATAGTAACTTATGAAACTTTTCTTAGCATGAGTATAGGTGAAGGGAGTACAAATATATATATATATATGTGTGTGTGTGTGTGTGTGTGTGTGTATCTATATATGTATGTATGCTTACACATATGTCCTTAGAGGAGGCTATATATGCATATGAATACATATCTGAGCATGTGTGTATATAGAAGGTAAAGGATGAATTGAGTATGAAGGGATGATATTTTAAAAGGTGAAATTCTGAGGTGGAAGAGGACTAGAATTAGAGGAGACAGGGAGAGACAAAATGGGGTTAATCATCCCATATAAAAGAGGCAAGTGATAACTGTTACAACTTTACTTTCAATTACTCTCATTGAATTTAGCTTAGGGAAGAAATGGCATAAACTCTAAAATGGGCATCATGCCACACAGAAGAGTAGGGGGCATGGGGATGAGAGGGGGGATGATGGAGGGGAGGGCATGGTCTGGAGGAGGGATGCTGGAAGCACATATTTCAGTAAAGGGACAGGGACAGGG
>JAQQSW010024027.1:0-10163 GCA_028646575.1 Pseudocheirus occidentalis
GTGCTTTGCTGCTTCCATGCCGCCATCTTGTCTCTGCCCCCCCCCCCAACCATTATCTTTAGTTTCCAATAAATTCCTTAGAAAACCACACAAACTTTCCAACCTTTGATTTCCAACAAACCTCAGTTTAGTCCAAGGGGAGGTCTTTTCTTCATTTTGACTCTGGGTAGTCTCTCTGATTCCCTGGATCCTCTTTCCTGGTCCCAGGTCCCTCCTGAATCTGCCAAACAATCACCTAGATTCAGGAGCCGAGAGATGAAAGGTTCTCATCCAGTCCTCAAAGGAAACAGCTCCCAGGTCCTTGCCCTCAGCAAACATTAGTTTCCTCCAAGGGGAGGCCTTTTCTTCATTTTGACTCTGGGTAGTCTCTCTGATTCCCTGGATCCTCTTCCCTGGTCTCAGCTCCCTCCTGAATCTGCCAAACAATCACCTAGATTCAGGATCTGAAAGCTGCCAGGCTCTCCTCCAGTCCTCAGAGATGAACAGCTCCCAGGTCCTTGTCCAGTCCTCAGGGCAATCCCCAGCACACACTGAAGTTCAGAGGGTTCAGCACACCTCAAACACATCACCACTTCTCTTGCCTGGAACTCAAGGATCAGCCAGGCCACGAACAAACAAAGTCCCATCTGTTCATGTCTCAGTCAGCTTCTAGATACTGGGAGAGGAACTCTCTCCCTCTCTTTCTCAGCTCTCTTCAGTCTTTTCAATCAGCTTCCAGATACTGTGAGAGGAACACTCTCTCGCTCCCTCTCTTTCTCAGCTGACTTGAGTCTTTTCAATCACCTTCCAGGTACTAGGAGAGGAACACTCTCTCTCCCACTCTTTCTCAGCTGACTTCAGTCTCCATGAATCTTCCTTCACTGAGGAGCCAATTGTAAATTCTCTCCTCTCTCTCTAAAATTCTTCTTTATATACAGCACTGGCCTCCTGTCTCAGCCAATAGCCTTCTTCCAAGTCAACAGGGGAATTCCTACCTTCTCAACAACGGACAGAGTTCATATCTTCTATATTTAGCCCTAAGTTTCTAGGTGTTACTTAGCCCTAAGTATCTGAAAAACTGATTACTATTACAGAGGGCAAAACAGAACTGGAAAGAATTTACTGTTCACCTCTTGAAAAAGATCCCAAAAAGAAAATTTCTAGGAATGTTATAATGAGGCTCTGGAGTTCCCAGACCAAGGAGCAAATGTTACAAGCTGCCAAGAAGAAACAATTTGAATACTCTAGAACACAATCAGGTTAACCCTTGTGAGATGCAGCAAAATCATTTCTACAGGGAATTTTTATATACCTGAATGCATATATGAATAAAATACAGAAATTGAAGGTCAATAAATTGGGCATGCAACTGAAAAAGCTAGAAAAAAATGAAATTCCCCAATTAAATACTAAATTAGAAATAATGAAGGGAGAGATTAATGAAATTAAAATTAAGAAAACCATTGAATTAATAAATAAAACTGGAAATTATTCTTTCTGATTGTATGTGTACAAATTTGACGGTGTTAGTGAAATGTATGAATATTTACAAAAATATAAGTTACCCAGGTTAACTGAAAAGGAAGTAAATTACTTAAATAAACCAATCTCAGAAAAAGAAATTAAGCAAGTCATCAATGAACTCCCCAGGAAAAAATCTCCAGGGCCAGATATATTTGGTAGAGAATCTTATCAAACATTTAAAAAGCAATTGATTCAAATAATTTACAAACCATTTGGGAAAACTGGAGAAGAGGGAGTCCTATGAAATTCTTTTTATGAGACAAATATGGTACTTATACTTAAATCTGGAAGAGAAGAGATAGGGAAGGAAAATTATAGACCAATTTCTTTCATGAATATAGATGCAAATAATTCTAAAGAAAATATTAGTAAAAAGAATACAGCAACTCATGACGAGGATAATACACACTGAAGAGGTAGGATTGATTCCAGAAATGAAAGGATGCTTCAATATTAGGAAAATTATGAATATATTTAATCATATCATCAAAAAACTAGCAGAAATCATATTATCTCAATAGATGCAGAAAAACACTTTTTGAAAAATACAACATCCATTCATATTAAAAATGCTAGAATATATAGGAATAAAGGGAGTCTTCCTTAAAATAATAAGTAGCATCTATCTAAAATCACCAGCAAGTACTATATGTAATGGGATAATCTAGAAGCATTTCCAAGAAGATCAGGGGTAAAACACGGATGTCCACTATCACCCCTCTTATTCAATTTGGTATTAGAAATGTTCACAGTACCAATAAGAGAAGAAAAAAGAAAAATCCCATTTAAAGTTACTGTAGACATTATAAAATATTTGGGAATCTATCTGCCAAAACAAACGGAGGACCTTTATGAACACAAACTACAAAACACTTTTCACACAAATAAAGTCAGATCTAACTAATTGGGAAAACATCAATTGCTCATACCTTGATTGAGCTAAAATAATAAAAATGACATTTTTACCTAAATTAAATTATATGTTTAGTGCCATACCAATCAATCTACCAAAAAATTACTTTGTAGAGCTAGAAAAAAATATTAGCAAAATTTATTTGGAAGAACAAAATGTCCAGAATATCAAGGCAATTAATGAAAAAGAAAATGCTAGGGAAGGTGACCTAGCAGTACCAAATTTTAATCTGTATTATAAAATAGCAATCATGAAAACTACTTGGTACTGGCTGAGGAATAGTGTAGTAGGTCAATGGAATAGATTGGGTACACAAGGCCCAACAGCCAATGGCAATAGCGTTATACTGTTTAATAAACCAAAAGACCATGTTTTAGGGATGAGTGCACTTTTTGACAAAAACTGCTGGGAAAATTGGAATATAGCATGGCAGAAATTGTGCATAGACCAATATCTAACACCATATGCCAAAATAAAGTCAAAATGGGTTCAAAATAGGTATAAAGGCCAATATTGTAAGCAATCTGGGAGAGCAAGCGATAGTTTACCTGGCACATCAATGGAGAGTGGAAGACTTCATAATGAAACAAGTGTTAGAAAGCAGCATAAAATGCAAAATGGATAATTTTGATTGTATTCAGTTGAAAAGTTTCTGAACAGAGAAAGCCAATATTACCAGGATTAAAAGGGAAGTGGAAAACTGGGAAAGAATTTTTTCAACCAGTGTCCCTGATAAAGTTCTTACTTGTAAAATATACAAAGAATTGAGTCGAATGTATAAGAATAAAATTCATTCCCCAATTGATAAATGGTCAAAGGATATCAAAAGGCAGTTTTCAGAAGATGAAATTAAAGAAATCTATAAGCATATGAAAATATGTTCCAAAATCTTGGGGATTCAGATAATGCCAAACAAAACAACTCTGAGGTACCACATCTCACTGGCCAGATTGACTAAATGACAAAACAGAGGATGTGGAAATATTGGAACACTAAAGCATTGTTGGTGGGGTTGAGAGCTGACTCAGTCATTCTGGAGAGCAATCAGAAACTATGGCCAAAGGGCTCTAAATAAGTGCATACCCTGAGACCAATACCACTTCTAGGGCTGTATCCCAAAAAAGTCATAGAAGTAAGAAGAGGACCAATAGGTACAAAACTATTTATAGAAGCTGTTTTTGTGTTGGCAAAGAACTGGAAATTAAGCGGATGCCTATCCATTGGGGAATGGCTGAACTAGTTGTGTTATACAAATATAATAGAAAACTATTGTGCTATAAGAAATGAGGGGCAGATGGACTTCATAATAAACTGATGTTTTGTAAGAAGAGCAGAACCAGGAGAAATTTGTACACAATTGCATACACAACATATGGGTGATGGCTAACTTTCATAGACTTGGCTCCTTTCAGCAATGTAAGAGTATAAGACAACTCCAAAAGAGTCATGATGGAAAGAGATACCCACATCCAGAGAAAGAACTATAGAGTTTGAATGCAGATTGAAGCAAACGACTTCCTCTCTTTCTTTTTCTTTGTTTTGTTTTGTTTCATCTTCCTATTGTTCATTCCATCCATTCAAATCTCTCTTTACAATGTGACTAATGTTTAATGTGAAAGTATTTGTAGATCCTATATTTGATTGCATGCTGCCATGGGGAAGGGGGAGGAGAAAATTTGAAACTCAAAGGGTTGTAGAACTGGTTGTTTAAACTCTAATAAATTAACTAACTAACTAATTAATTAAATGCAATAGGGCAAATTTTAACAAAAAAATAAAATATAATGTATAATAATAATAATAATAATAATAAATATAACCAGAGATATCCAGTAGTGAAGCTAGGACACCACACTGTACCTGAGAGTCTAGCCTTCTCAGATTCATTTTTCAAAGTCATTGATTGAGAAAACTATAGTCTGAGCCAGAGTAAGCTCTTTATACATATTGTACATTCAAAATGCAACCTCAGCAAAACAAAAATCTGTCATCATTACCCTTGGAGCAACCTCATTCTTCCCTTGAATTTGTTTCATTTCTGAGTCTTAGAATAGAAAATGAGGCCCCTCCAAGAAAATCTGCTCAGCTCTGAACTCCCATTTGCATCTTACCTTACTTAAGTATGTTCATTCTGCACCTCTGAGGGAAAATATGCTTCAAGACTCCACACTTTTTCATGGATTCCAAGTCTTCTAGAGATAAGTAATCAGTCTATTTCAGACCATTTATTAAACTTGCATTGTGTTATAGCAATATTATATTACTAGGAATACAAAGAAATGCAATACAAAACAAGACAAAAACAAACCCATTGCTTTAGCCCTCAAGAAACTATTCTAATCAGGGAGACAACACTGCAAACAACTATCATATGAGTTCCCATTTAGCTAAAAATTGTAAAAACTAGGAAATAGACCAGGTAGTTCTTGGTGCTGAATTATAACAGACTGGGCAATTCTAAATTTGAAGATATGGAAAGAAATTAGAGAATTTAAATGTTACAAAAAAAATTTTCAATTTTACACTGGAGCTACATTTTATAGTATTTTCCATGGGGCACTGAAGTATTTGTTTACAGTTCATTATACACTTCACCAAAGAAACTTACTTTTTTTTTTAATTTTTTGGTTTACATCATTGATTTCCATAAGATTTTGAGTTACAAATTTTCTCCCCATATCCCATATTTCGTCTACCCACCACTCCTAAATAGCGTTTCCCGCTGTATACCCACTCCCCTAATCGGCTCTCTCCTGTCATTCCCATCCCCTCTATGGAAAGATTCCCACTTTAGAGTGTATATCATTCTTTCCCTAAGGCAAATTCAACGAGAGTAATTGTGACCCATTCCCTTTTGCCTTCCTGTTCTTCCCCTCTATTGTAACAGTTATCCCTTGCTTCTTCTATATGAGAAGATAAACCCCATTCTGTCTCTCCCTGTGTCCACTCATTCTATTCCTCTCCCACATCTTAATGACACCTTTTAAAATATCATCCCTTTATTTCAATTGATCCTGTGCCCTCTGTCTACATACACATAAATACCTGCACTCACATATGTATTCATATGTATATATACCCTCCTATATAGACATTTGCATATGTATACATATATGTGTATATGTGTATATGTATATACACACATACACACATTTATATTCTTTCACCTATGCTCATACTGAGAAAAGTTTCACAAATTATAATTCTCATTTTTCCATGTTTGCATGCAAATATTTCAACTTTGATAATTCCCTTATGTTTTCTATGTTTCCCTTCTCATGTTTCTTGTGTCTGAATTCAAATTTTCTGGTCAGTTCTGTTTTTTTCCTGATGAATGATTGGAAGTCTTCCATCTCACTGAATGGCCATATTATCCCCTGAAACATTATACTCAGTTTTGCTGTGTAGGTGATTCTTGTTTTTAATCTTAGTTCCCTTGATATCTGGAATATCATATTCCAGGCCCTTTGGTCCCTTAATGTAGAAGTTAATAGATCTTGGATTATCCTGATTTTGTTTCCACAGTATTCAAATTGTTTCTTCTTGGCAGCTTATAATATTTGCTCCTTGATCTGGGAACTCCAGAACCTGGTTATAACATTCCTGGGAGTTTTCTTTTTGGGATCTTTTTCAAGAAGTGATCAGTGAATTCTTTCAAGTTCTATCTTGCCCTCTGGTTCTGAAATTTCGGGACAATTTTCCTTGAGAATTCTTTGAAGGATGATTTCTAGGCTCTTTTTTGATCATGTCTTTCAGGTAGTCCAATCATTTTTAAATTGTCTCTCCTGGATCTATTTTCCAGGTCAGTGTTTTATTTTTCAAGGAGATATTTCAGATTGCCTTGTATTTTTCATTTGTTTGGATCTGTTTAATAATATTTCAATTTCTCATAAAATCATTTGCTTCCATTTGTTCCACTATAATTCTGAAGGAATTATTTTCAACAGCAAGCTTTTGAGATATTTTTCCACCTGACAAATTTGACTTTTTAAGGCATCTTTTCTGCTAACTGGCATTTTGGGCCTCTTTTGCCTTTTGAGTTCATCTGTGTTTTAAGGTGGTATTATTCTATAGTCAGGTTGTTGACTCTCTTATCATGATTTTCTGGCATTATTCTCATTTCTCTCCCCAATTTTTCCACCACTCCTCTTATTTGGTTTTTGAATTCCTTTTTGTGCTCCTCTGTGGTCTCTATTCAATTCATAGTTTTCTTTGAGGCTTTTGGTGCAGGAGTTCTAACTGTGTTGTATTCCTCCCATTCCATGCTTTCGTCCTTTTTGTCCCTAAAAAAGTAATCTAAAGTTGCTTTGCTGGGCTTGTTTTGCTTCCTTCACCTACTCATATTGCCAGTCAATTACTTAGCTTTTGGGCTTAGTAGTAAAACTCTGCTTTCATAAGGGAGAGCTCTGTCCCAATTTGCTGGGGTTTTCATGGCTGCCACAGTTTTTAGGAAGTTGCTGTTTTTTTACAGCCCCCACCAGATTTGGCTCACTGAAAACGCACCTCAGGACCACCATCCAGGATTATGATCTGCTTCCAGAAGCTCAAGGAAAGAGCACTTAGCCTCTGAATGATTGCTTGACCCCCCTGCAATCTACAGGCCAGGAGCTTCTGAAGCAGCCAAGTGTAAGTGGCTGCAGGGCTGCAGCTTCGGACTCCTGCTAGCTCTGGAGGCAGTTTGACTTGACCATCTCCCCCAAATTTAGCCAAATTCTCCTGATTTTGGCTCTTGTGGGTTGGTGATTCTGGAAATCACCACAGCTGCTGATGATCTGCTCTCCTGAAAATTGCAGCCTCAGCTTCTGCTGGACACCCTGGGGCTGAAACCATATGGGCCTTGGTTCTGCTTCTAGAGCATTTTGATGACCTCCTGCCAGGCTGCCTTCAATGGGAGTTTTATTATTTCATCTCTTTTGTGTAGTCTGTATCTCTAAAATTTGTTTAGAGTCATATTTTATAGGTATTTGAAGTGTTATTGGGAGGAGCTTGCAGAGTTCTCCTGTTTGGAAGCCACTATCTTGACTCTGCCCCCAAGACTTACTGTTTAGATGTTCAGAATCACTGTCTATTTTCTGAAGAAATCACTGGCCAGAATGAGGTGAGAAAAAATCAGATATCAAAATAAACAGTGAAAATTATAACTCTGAAACCAGAGGGCCAAGGGACTGTTCCATTAAAAGAGACAAACTCAGTAATGATATACTTACATCCTAAAGTTTGGATCATCAGAGAAAGTGAAATGTACAGGGAGAATTAAAGAGGGGCATACGAATTTTTTTTGCTTTACTTAGCTTAGTTTTAAGACTCAAAGAGGAATAAGCTAATGCTTTCTCAACACTTAGAATTTATCACTTTTGTTTTATATAAACACATTTAAGTGTATAAAAGGGAGCTATTACTAACCAAATATGGAAAAATATAAATGGATATGAAATCTCATCAATTTAGTGTTACTCCAATGGTGTAGCTTAATTACCTACACTTACCTATCTCATTTGCTGCATGTCTACGTCTTCTCGTTAATTCCAGATACCTATACCCAATGGGATAATGGGTTTTCCCTCTACTAACATTAAAAGGATAATAGTGAAGCATTTTATTTTAATACATGACTCAATTTAATTTCTTTTGCAATGTTATATTCATGTAATACATCCTTCACACTGCTTCATCTATATAATTTCCTGCTTGTAATGTGATTCAACCTACTGATACCATATGCTATTCTGCTGTCTTTTGAGTGATTCTCAGAATCATTTCCTGAAACTGTAGGGTATTACAACTACATAGAAACATACTACATAGAAACAACTACATAGAAACATCAATGGAAACATATTTGTATTTAAAATATAGGATTTTAAATCAAAATAACTCTTAGGTACCTCATCATACCTGTCAGAATATCTAAGATGATAAAACAGGAAAATAATACATGCTGGAGAAGATGTCGGAGAATTGGTACACTAATGCTTTGTAGGTAGAGTTGTGAACTGATCAAAGCATTCTGGGGAGAAATTTGGAACTAATCTACTCTACTTTGCTGTTCGTCATAAATATTTTAGCTTCAATATATGTTTTCAGATAAATTTCACATACTATTTTTCACTGACTAATTTTCCAGTCAATCTAGTCTACTTTATTTCTACATATGTTCCATAACAATATTATCACCTGTTTCTGTGATGACTTAATACTTCTCCCTTGACTGTGTCAACTATGCCCAGAGTTTGATCCAATAAAGACATAGAAAGTTAGGTGGGGGCGGCTAGGTGGCGCAGTGAATAGAGCACTGGCTGTGGAGTCAGGAGGACCTGAGTTCAAATCTGGCCTCAGACACTTAACACAAAAACTAGCTGTGTGACCTTGGGCAAGTCACTTTACCCCAGCTGCCCTCCAAAAAGCAAAAATAAAAGTTACGTTGTCTGAATCCATGTTTTATTTCTCTCAAAGTGTGTGGCATGCATTGCATGGGATTTGCAGTACAAAACTGGGCTCCACAAGGGAGCCAGTCTGGTACTGGGCTCCTTTTTGGGCCTGGGATTATAGTCCATATACCCTTTCAACAGGAGCTAATGTCACCCCATCAACAGTTTACTTCTGAAGAGATGAAATACCTCTTTTATCAGACTACCCCCAGGATTTAGGCTATCTAGACACAAGAATCATATTGCCCAAGCCAAAGGGACTCCCTACCTTAGAATAAATTACATCCAAGAAGCTTGGTTTGTGGTTTGACCAGAATATGAGAGTAAATGAAATTTTATAATCAGAGATGTTCTGCTGAAGTAAAACTCAACTTAGAGTCAAGACTTTGGAAGAAGGGACGGGGAAGCTCTGAATCTCCAAGTCAGTGTTTATTAAAAATCATTTTTCATTTTCTCTCTTCTGATTCGAATGAAAGGCATAGCTTTATCAATGAATCAGCAACTGATCAAGAGTTTGGGGTATTGTGATGGGTAATGATGAGGGGGGTAGGGAAAGGAGAAATTGCTCAATGTATTGACATAATCAAGGGGGCAGACCCCTTTTCACAAGTAGAACATACAGATAAAAGGTGCAAAAGGAAAAAGTAAACAATGAATAAAATTGTCTATTTAAGACTCAGAAGTTTGATCTCATCTCATGTCTGGTTTGTGAGATATAATCTGATGGAATTGTCTGGTCTGAGTGTGGTTTGAGCAGTTTCCAGAAGATTATCTTCTTAAGACTCCTTGTAGAGAGCTTTTTGTTGTTGTTGATGTTGTTGTTAAAAATTCCTACAAAATTGATCTTAACACAAATTTATTTTAATTTATTTTTCTTTTTTTATTAATTTTTAAAATTTGTTTTCTTGTTTACATCATTCATTTTCATGAGATTTTTGAACTGCAAATTTTGTCCAGGTCTTTCCCCTACCCCAACCCCAAAACAGCGATTCCAGGGTAAAGCCCCTCACCTGATCTGCTCTCTTACTTTCTGGTATAGCAGGGAGGGTCTCCCTACCCCCCCAGCCCCTGTATATCTTAAGTCCAAGTTGCAGGTATTGCAGAGCTTTAAATTCTAGACTCTTTCAATTCCTCCCTTGTCACCCACCCCCACTGGAAGGACAATCAATTCAATACAGGCTGTGGATGTGTGATTATACAGGACATCTACATAGTGGATATATTGTGACAGTGATCACATGTCCCTCCTTCCTATCCCTCCCCCTCCTTGTTCTGTTCTCTACCCTGTCCCTTTATTGAAGTGTGAGCATCCAGCATCC
>JAQQSW010024028.1:0-10163 GCA_028646575.1 Pseudocheirus occidentalis
ATCTGGGAAATTCGACTTTTTAAGGCATTCTTCTCCTCATTGGCTTTCTGGGCCTCTTTTGCCTTTTGAGTTAATGTATTATTTAAAGTGCTGTTTTCTTCAGTCAGGTTGTTGACTCTCTTGTCATGATTTTCTTGCATCATTCTCATTTCTCTGCCCAGTTTTTCCTCCACTTCTCTTATTTGGTTTTCAAAGTTCTTTTTCAGTTGATATATAGCTTCTTATAGGCATTCTTTAATTCTCTTGGAATCATTTGGTGTGGGAATTATGACTGTGTTGTATTCCTCCTATTCCGTGCTTTGCTTTTTGTCTACTTAAAAGGATTCTAGAGGTTTATTGTTGTTCTTATTTTCCTTCCTTTTCCTCATGTTGGCCAGTCAATTAATTGTTTGTTTTTTTTTTTTTAGCTCTGTGAAACTCTGCTTCCGAGGTGAAGCTCTGTTCCAAATTCCTGGGTTTTTCCCAGCTGCTGGAGCTATTAGGTGGTTGTTGCAAGTCCCCCCCCCAGCATTGGCTTGCTCAAAGTGCACCCAGGACCACCACCCAAGACCAGGATCCGGATCCAGGGTGCTCAACGCAAGAGCACTTGGCCCTGATCAATAGATTCAGCCCCCCTGCTGAGTCTGCAGGCCAGGGGCTCTGAAGCAGCCTGGTAGGGGCCACCTGTTCCAGCAGTTCCCTTCCCCCACTGCTTCCTAGCCCCAGGGGCAGATTGGCCGAACTGCTTTTCCTCCCCCAATTAAGTTTCAAAGTTTCAATTGCACTAACTGTCTCTGATCCTTGTTTGCTGTATTTGAAGATCCCCTCAGGGAGATGCTTTAGACCTTCTCTGAATTAGACTCACACTGTGGTTTGGGTGGCTCAGCTCCTCCTGGCCGCCCTGTGCCTGGCCTGGCCTCCACTGCAGTTTGGGTCTGGACTGGTCTTGTCTCCAATCCTGTCGGCCTGCTGGATGAGCTGCTCCTGGTGCTGCCCTTCTCCAATCCCTGTTTTTCACGCCTTGGTAGATGTGGAGTTCCTGGAGGCTGTAGATCTTCTCTCTTGCAGACTGGCTGCTGTGCTTCTCAGCTCAGCTCAGCTCAGCTCCTTCCCACCACCCTGGACCTGGCCACAGTCTCTGCTTCAGGGTGGGCCGGCCTCCACTCCCAGCCCACCATGATAAGCCCCTGCTGCCAAGCTGCCTTCAGCAAGAGATGTGTTTTCTGCATTTTGGGGAGTCTGAGAGTCCTAGAATTTGTCTGGGGTCATATTTTATGGATGTGTAGGGTGGTTGTGTGGGAGCTGCAAAGCCTTGCTGCTTCTATGCCACCATCTTGTCTCCACCCTGAGTTAGTCTTCTTAAAATTCTTTATATGCTTTGTCCGTATTAGTTTTCTTTCTGAAAAAAATGCTTTAATTTCGTGTATGCAAACTTTTGCTTTCCATAATCTCCTCTATCTCTTGTTTGACCATAATCTCTTCCCTTATCCATATATCTGACAGGTACATTTTCTGACGGTCCCCTAATTTATATATAATATTGCACTTTTTGCCTAAATTTTTCATCCATTTTTATCTTATCCTGATATATGTGTAAGATATTGGTCTATGACTATTTTTTGTCAGGTTTGTTTTAATAGGTAGACATTGAAGTATGTTTATATATAAAATACAATTATTTTAAATAAAATGTCTCTTTCTAACTCTTTTTGCTGGATTTTATTGTTACCATTTGGAAATGTTGATGCTTTGTGTGGGATTATTTTGTATTTTGCTATTCTGCTGAAGTTGCTTGTTGTTTCGACTAATTTTTAATTGAATTTCTAGAATCCCTAAATATACCATTATCTCTGCAAAGAGAGATATTTTTTCTTCCTCATTTCCTATTTTTATAACTTTAATTTCATCTTCTTGTATTCTTGCTACAACTAGAATTTCTAGTAAAATATTGCCTCACTCCTGTTCTTATTGGGAAATTTTCAAGTTTATCCTCATTGCAGATGATGCCTGCTCTTGGTTTTACATAGAGACTACTTATTGTTTTAAGAATGATTCCATTGATTCCAGGGCTTTCTAGTCCTTTGTAATAGGAATGTGTGTTGTATACTGCCAAATTGATTATGGTTTCAGGTATTTCAATGATTTTAATATGCTCTTTCCTGGATCTATTTCCCTAATCGGTTGTTTTTCTCATGAGGTATTTTATATTTTTTTCATTCTTCTTATCATGTTTGATCAAATTATAATATTTCATAGAGTCATTAGCTTCCACTTGTCAAATTCTTCCTTTTAAGGTGTTGTTTTCCTCAATTAGCTTTTGTACTTTCTTTTCCATTTGAACAACTGCACTTTTTAATGAGTTCTTTTTTTCAGTGGGTTTTTGCATGTCCTTTTCTATTTGGCCAATTCTACTTTTTAAGCAGTTTTTCAGCTTGTTGATTTTTTTAAAACCTAATTCTCTTACATCACTCTCATTTCTTTTTCTTTTTTTCTCCTACGTGTCATACAATTTTTAAGCTTGTTTTTGTTCTTTTCAGTTCTTCCATAAGTATTTCTGGACTTGAAACTGCTTCCCATTTTCCTTTGAGGCTCTGCCCATAAGTGTTCTGACATAGCTATCCTCTTCTTAGTTGTATCTTGGTCTTTTTTGTCACCATAACAAGCTTCTATGATCAGATTCGTTTGTTGCTTTTGTTGCTTTGAACTTGTCTTTTTTTTTCTTTTGGCCTTTTCCCTTTCTTTTAAATTTGGTCTCTGCTCCTAGGGTGAAAGGACCTTCATCTCAGGTTTCTTATGTCAGGGGATATAGGCCCTGGCCATTTACTTAGTAGTATAATGATGAGGTCCATTGGAGACCCTCGTATCTGGTGCTTTATTGAGGGGACGGAGTTGGGGGTTGGCTGGTACTTCTGGAGGCTCTAGGTGTCTGCCAGCTTATATAGAGGGAGCTGGGATCATAGCAGTGGTGTCTGGCATCGGCTGATGTCTGGTGGAGATTTTCTACATTTCCACAGGGCTGCACTGAAGGTTGCCTCATAGTCCTGGGCAGTGCTGAAGAATGTGGAGTTCCATCCACTGGAAGATGCCTGCCTTCCCAGAGTCACACTGAAGTATGGAGTATAGCTCACTAGAATATACTCACCCCCTCACCACTTGGAACTGTGCAAAATCACATGGAGGTCTGGCACTAGAGTGCCTATTTCTCTGCAGACATATTGAAACACACGGTGGTTTTAGGAGCTGGAGTCCACAGGTTTCCCTGTCTATGCTGAGAGATGTTGGGACAGAGAAGGGGTGGGGTGACCGCTAGTGCTGGCATTTCCCTGTTTCACCAAAGTGAGGCTCAGGCTCTACCACTGGTTTGCTGAGCAGAGTCTTGATTCTGGCCTTCTGTTACACTTCCTGTCTGGGATTGAGCTCCCTTTTTACTTGAATGAGAGGGACCCTTTTTTCAAACCAGTCCTCCAAGTTTCCCTGGCTGTTCCACCCTGCATTTTGGCTGGCTTAATTGTTCCAGGATTTGTTTTGTGGAAATATTTTATAGTTATTTGGAGATGAGTATGGGAGAATTATAGTGATTTAATGCTTACTCCACTATCTTGACTCATGGAAATTGATTCCTCATCAGCATACTTCTAAAACAATAGCATGAATAACTGTGCACAGTACTTCAGATGAATGATGACAAACAACAAAGGCAGAGTGTAGAACTATTACCCAATAATTCTTGGAGCTTCTGACCCTTTCAATCCAGACTCATCTGCTGCCACATCACATTGTTGAATTATATGTAATTCTCTACAACTCCTAGATTTTTAGTAATACATATTTTATATCAATGTCTCCTTCCTATTAAATATGCAGAGTGGATATTTGGTAGCCAGGTATAGGCCTTAGTAATTTTTTTAAACTTACTTTACTAACTTTACATAATTTGCCGAAAAATGATGATCTATCAGATGTGTGCAGATAAATATTGAATAACCAACTCCTCAAAAAAAAGTGTCCATGATACATTTTTAGATAAGAAAAAAAAGAGACAGTCCTCAAGGAGCTTACAATCTAATGATTGTAACAACTGTAATAATACACTAGAACAAGTTAGAAAGGAGAACAACCAGAATACCCACCTGGGGGAGTCTTTTTCCATGGAGTTGAAACCAAGCACAGGCACAGATGCAAAGTACCAGCACCACAGCCATACTTCCTCCCAGTTCTCCTCTCTTCTCATTTTTCAGTCCTTCTCAAATATCTTCTCAGTTTTTCTCAGTTCTCTTCTCAGTTCTTCTCAGTTCTCAGTTCAGTTCTCAAATTTGCTCCCAGTGCTGCTCTCTCCAGCCTGGGCCTGCTCTTATCTATGTCCATTAGCTGCTTCCCGAACCACCTCTTCCTATTGCATCAGCAAGTTCTTCCCACTGTGGGATTCACAATTCTGTTTCTTAATACTTGATACAACCATGAACTGAAACAACGAGCTAAATAATTAAATAGCTGAAACAAGATAATATCTACTTCTTTGCTTGCCAGTACAAGGGGCAGGGAAGATCTTCAAATCCTGATTACCATTACATCCCCAAGGGTCTTTCTTCTTATCTTTTTTCCTTACTCTTTTTTTTTGCTAATTACATATGTTCTCATTTTTATAATAATCTTTTTTGTGAAGGTTATTAGATAAAATGGCTAATATTTGTGTGATGTTTCCTATTTGCTAGACACTTCTAAGTGCTTCAAAATAATATATCATTTTATCCTTACAATAATCCTAGGAGTAGGTGCTATTAGTATCTCCATTTTATAGATGAATAAACTAAGACAAAGAGAGGTTAAGCAACTTATACAGAATTACTTAACTAGTAAATGTTTAATGGCTGGATTTGAACTCAGATCTTCCTGACTCCATACCTGGGAATCCATCTACACTGCCATAAAGCTATTCAGTCTACATGTCCAGTTTTAATCATTTCCCTGAAATTCAGTTCTACATCACTAGTCACTTATGATCTGGAGATGGCTTAGACTCAGCAGTCTAAAATTGAATTTGCCTTTCCCCTAATACTTTCCCTTAAAATTTGCTCTTTTTTTGGTCAAAGGTAGCTCCAACTATCACTTGTCTTAGGTTCTATAAGAAACCAATTATTGTGGAGTTCTCATTTCCCAGTATCCTATATATTTATTCTGTTGCCAAAACTCACTCTTTGTAACTTAAACAACATCTCTCATATACTAACCTTCTACAGCTGCCACCTTAATTCTACCATTTGCACCTCTCACCTAGATTATTACAATACCCTCTTAATTATTCTTCTTGCCTCAAGTCAAATCTCAGGCTACTCAATACTACATGTTGTTTTCATACAATTTTCCTTATAGTCATCTCTGAACATTTTACTCCCCTACTCAATGAACACTTGTGGCTTCCTGTTGTCTCTAAGAAAAAATTCAAACAAACAAACAATGATGAGCTTTGAAATCCTATATGATCTGGCCTCAGTCTCAGCTTTTCAGCCTCAATGAACATTTTTTTTCCATACTGCACTTTGTATTTTGGTCAATTATTTCTATTCCTCAGAGAAGATATTTATTTTCCATATTTGAATAGTCATTCTATCTTACGTTACTCAAATACATTTCTTCCTTACCTATGCCTCATGTACTACTGTTCTTCTTTAAGAGTCAGCTCGGGCATTATTTTCTAAATCAAAGAATTCCTAATAATGCCAATGATCATTATCTTCCCTCTAAATATGCCATGCTATATATTCGTGTTGTTCACTTATATTTATGCAATAAAAACTTTTATAAATATGTACTTGTAATCTTTCTCATTATAACATAAAGTCATTGTGAGAAAAGACTATTCATTCTCTGTATTTTCATCACTACCTTCTGAGTAGTGATGTCCTTCTTAACTGAGTTCTTCTCAATCACAACACTATAGACTAGGATCAAAGGATCCTGTATCATGTGAATCAATGATTTCTGCTATTTGGGAGCCTATATAAATTGTCAATTAATCAAAAACATGAAAATGTTCTTCAGTTTTTTCATAAATATTGAAGATGTGTGTTGGGGTGTGACTGTTTGTGTAGAAATTTGACATTTTATTAGGTTCTGGTTTTTTTTCTGGGTATACCAAACAATTATCTTTCTTTTTTCTCTCTCCACCCACCCCAATTACGTTTTATGCAATTAATTAACACTTGTAAGCTTCAGAGTATTTCTGAGTGGTCTTTATTTATATGAAACAAAATGAAAAAAATTTTAAAGCTTAAAAAAGTAGAGGAAAAGTGCAGAATTTTGGAGATTAAATAATCCTTTTTAAGGTAAGGAGATGAGTCCTGAGAATGGATGTGATGTACTTCAGAGCTCATAAAGAGTAACAGATTATGTCATTTTTGTAGCTCTATCCTATAGCACCTAATAGAGAAACACGTACATGGTGATTGCTCAATACAATTTTGAGAAAGGAAGTCAGGTAAATATAAAATTCCCACATAAAGCTACGAGAAACTTTTTCTACCTTCTCCAAGAGAGGTTACAGGAAGGAAGGAAAGAATTTAGGAAGGAAAGAATGAGTGAAGCATGTTAAGTAAAGAAGGGAGAAAGGAAGGAAAAGAGAGAAGGAAATGTAACATCAATCAGTTTAGCAGATAATTGGTACTTAGTAATTTAGGGCTAAGTATGGAAGGTGTGAACCCTGGCCCCTGTTGAGAGGGCATGAACTCCCCTATTTACATGGAATAAGGGTATTGGCTGAGACAGGAGGCCAGTGTGTGTATATAAGCAAGAATTCCAAAGACAGAGAGACAGAATTGGAATTTTCCTGTTGGAGGAAGCAGGATTGTCTCAGCATCTGGGAGCTGGGATGCTGGGCTGAAGAAGTGAGTTGGAGTTTTCTAGTGAGAGAGAGAGAGAGAAAGAGAGAGAGAGAGAGAGAGAGGGACAGAGAGACAGAGAGACAGAGAGAGACAGAGACAGAGACAGAGAGAGATGGAGAGACAGAGAGACAGAGAGACAGAGACAGAGACAGAGACAGAAACAGAGACAGAGAGGCAGGGAGAGGGAGACAGAGAGACAGAGGCAGAGAGATTGAGAGAGACAGAGAGACAGAGACAAAGACAGAGACAAACATTGAGAGACAGAGAAACAGAGTTTCTCTCCCAGTATCTGGAAGCTGACTGAGAAAAGGGATGGTGTTTTCCTGAGACCAGAATCTGATGAAGGCCACCCAGAAGGCCAATATTCCTTCTGTGTCCTAGTGCCAGCTGAACTACTGGAGGGCTGAAGAAGCATGACCAGGAAAAGACTTTGTTCATGGCCTAGCTGATCCTTGAGTTCCAGGAAAAAGAAGTGGTGAAGGGTTTGAGATGTGCTGGACCCTGTGAACTTCAGTGTGTGCCAGAGATTGCTCCGTGGACTGGACAAAGACCTGGGAGCTGTCTGTCTCTGAGGACTGGATGAGAACCTGGCAGCTGTCTGCTTCTGAGTGCAGGTGACAGTTTGGTGGATTCAGGAGTCAGTTGGAACCATGTAAGGGGACCCAGGGAATCAGAGGGATCATCCAGAGTCAAGATGAAGAAAAGCCATTCCCTGGGAGGAAATTGAGGTTTGCTCAACACCAAGGAGTAGAGATATTGTGTGGTTTTCTATTGACTGTACTAGTGATTAATGATATTTAGTCATTGTGAATCTAGATTAGTGACTGATTAAGTTAATGGTTGCCCCATGAGTGGAAGATTGATATATTGTGAAATGATTCAATGATTAAGTGAGAACGTTTTCCCCATTAGGGAAACCAGATGATTATTGTTTTATTCCTTTTTGTAAATATTGTGACCACTGTAGTGAAAACTGTGTGACAATGTCAAGCTGTTATAGACACTATACTGTGACTTTCTGTGATAAGATGTAACATTGTGAATATTATAAGATTCATATATTCTGAATGTTTGCCTTGATTTGTAATGGAATAAACAGAATGTTCACTATTACTGTGTAATCCAAACCTTGAAAGTTGTTCTGAGTAGCATTTTTTGGAAATTTGCTGGTGCATGGAGTTACAAGAAGGATGGAGAAAAGAAGAAAGGAAGGGAGAGAAAGAGCAAACGAAGAAGGGAGGCAAAGATGACAGGATGAGGGGTACAGCCAAGATGGCAACATAGAAGTGGGAAAATTCTGTTAACTCCCCCCATAACCACTTTAAATATCTATAAAATATGACTGTAAACAAATTTTAGAGCAACAGAATCCACAAAGTGGCAGAGAGAAACAAATCTCCTGCTGAAGGCACCCTAGTAGGCATACAGGGAGGATATAAAATAACACAGTGGGAGCTGAGGCTAGTCCTGCATGACCTTGTGGGTTAGCCCCAGGGTAGAATTGACCAGCAGTGGCTGGAGAGGACTGCAGGAGAGTGGATCACTCACAGCAGTGGCAGTTTCCAGAAATATCAACCCATAAATGCCAACAGCAAAGTAAAAGGTCAGGGTGGAATTCTGTTAGAACTAGGGGTCCTAAGATCATGGTCTGGCCCCTTCCCTTGGGGTGAGAAGTGGTGGAGGCACAGTAGCCATGTCGCCATGTCCATGTTGCCACCTACACTGCTGCCATCACAGCCACTGCCATGAAGGGGCGTCCAGCCTGTCCTGATATTTTAGAACCAGAGTGCAAAATAAAAACTGAAAGAATTCACAGAAGACCTCTTGAAAAAGATCCCAAAAAGAAAACTCCTAGAAATATTATAGCCAGGTTCCAGAGTTCCCAGATCAAGGAGAAAATATTAGAAGCAGACAAGAAGAAACAATTTGAATATTGTGGAAACACAATCAGGATAATGCAAGATCTAGCAGCTTCTGCATTAAGTGATCAAAGGAATACTAGGGCATTAAAACCTCACAATGTGGAGCTTCAGGGGTGGAGCCAAGATGGCGGCGCAGAAGCAGCAAGGTTCCGCAGCTCCCACACCTCCATCCTAAACACCCATAGGACTCTCAGCCTCACAAAAAAACAGAGAACCCATGTCTCACTGAAGGCAGCTTGGCAGCAGGGGCTCATTGTGGCAGCCTGAAGGGAGGCTGGAACAGCCTGAAGCCAAGACCACGGCTAGGCCTGGGACGTTGGGAAGGAGCTAGGCTGAGCTGAGCCGCGCCCCATAGCCAGTCTGCAGGAGAGATCTACAGCCTCCACCAACTCCACATCTGCCAAGGCATGAGGAACGGGAGAGTGACAGCTCACACCACAGTGGAGCAGAGACCAGGCCAGCACAAAATCGCAGCTGAGGCCAGGCAAGGCCTGGGGGCAGCCACAAGGAGGGGAACCTACCAAAACCACAGTTTGAGTCTACTTCAAAAAAAATCTAAAGCACCTGCCTAAGGGAATCTTCAAATCATCAGAGACGGTTAGTGAAAGTGAAACTTTTAAAATTAATTTGGGGATGGTAAAGCAGTTCAGGCAATCTGCCGCCAGGGCAAGGAAGCAGTGGGGTAAGAGAACTGATGGAACAGATGGTGGCCACAAACAGTCTGCTTCAGAGCCCCTGGCCTGCAGACTCAGCAGGGGGGCTGAATTGATTAATCAGGGCCAAGTGCTCTTGCATTGAGCGGCCTGGATCTGGATCGGGGTCTTGGGTGGTGGTCCTGGGGTGCACTTTCAGCAAGCCAAAGCTGGGGAGACTTGCAACACCCCCTAATAGCTCCAGGAGTTGGGAAAACCCCAGCGATTTGAAACAGAGCTTCCCCCCTTGGAAGCAAAATTTCACAGAGCTAAAATAAAACCAATTAATTGACTAGACAGCATGAGGAAAAGGAAGCAAAATAAAAACAGCCATAAAGCTCTAGAATCCTGTTTTGTGGATAAAAAGGGTCAGAGCATGGAATAGGAGGAAGAGAGCCCAGAACTCAGAACTCCCACACCAAATGATTCCAAGAGAATTGAAGAATGCCTAGAAGCTATACATCAACTGAAAAAGGACTTTGAAAACCAAATAAGAGAAGTAGAGGAAAAATTGGGAAGAGAAATGAGAATGATGTGAGAAAATCATGAAAAGAGAGTCAACAAACTGACTGAAGAAAACAACACTTTAAAGAATAGATTAACACAAATTGCAAAAGAGGGCCAGAAAGCCAATGAGGAGAAGAATGCCTTAAAAAGTCGAATTTCCCAGATGGAAAAAGAATCTCAAAAGC
>JAQQSW010024029.1:0-10163 GCA_028646575.1 Pseudocheirus occidentalis
CCAATAGAATTTTACAGAGGATAGGCATGATAGATCTCTGGAAAAAACTGAATGGGGATTAAAAGGAATATACCTTCTCAGGAGTACATGGAGCATACACAAAAATCAACCATGCTCTAGGGCATGAAAATCTCACAATTCAGTGCAGAAAGGCAGGAATATTAAATGCATCATTCTTAGTTCATGATGTAATAAAAATTATACGCAAGAAAGGACCATGGAAAAATAGGCAAAAATTCTAATTAGAAACTAAATAATTTAATCCTAGAGAATAAGTGGGTCAAAAAAGAAATTACAGAAACAATCATTAACTTCATTCAATAGAATGACAATGATGAGATAGCATACCAAAACTTGTGGGGTGTAGCAAAGGCAGTACTTAGGGGAAGTTTTATATCCCTGAATGCATACATGAAAAAATTAGAGAAAATGGAAGTTAAAGAATTAGACAAGCAATTGAAAAACCTAGAAAAAGAACTAATTGAAAATTCTCAATTAAATACTAAATTAGAAATAATGAAAACCAAAGAAGAGATTAATAAAATTGAAAGTAAAAAAACTATTGAACTTATAAATAAAACTGAGTTGGTTTTATGAAAAAAATAAAACTGATAGACCCTTAGTCAACATGATAAAAAAAGAAAGAACAAAACCAAATTTTGAGTATCAAAAATGAAAAGTGTAAAGGTACCTCCAATTAAGAGGAAATTAAAAAATAATTAGGAATTATTTTGCTTAATCGTATGCACAAAAATTTAACAATCTTACTGAAATGGATGAATATTTACAAAAATATAAGTTGCCCAGACTAACTGAAGAGGAAGTAAATTACTTAAATAACTGCATCTAAGGAAAAGAAATTGAACAAGCTATCAGAGTACTCCCTAAGAAAAAAATCCCTGGGGCCAGATGGATTTACCAGTGAATTCTATCAAACATTTAAAGATCAATTGACCCCAATACTCTACAAACTATTTGGGAAAATTGGTGTGGAAGGAGCCTTACCAAATTCTTTTTATGACTCAAATATGATACTGATACCTAAATAAGGGAGAGACAAAATGGAGAAAGAAAATTATAGACCAATCTCCCTCATGAATATAGATGGAAAAATTTTAAATAAAATATTAGCAAAAAGACTACAACAACTTATCACAAGAATAATAAATTTTAATCAGGTTGGATTTATTCCAGTAATGCAAGGATAGTTCAATATTAGGAAAAATATCAGTATCATTGATCATATCAACAATAAAACTAGCAGAAAGCATATGATTTTCTCAATAGATGCAGAAAAAGATTTTTTTTAAAAATACAACATCCATTCCTATTAAAAACTCTAGAAAGTACAGGAATAAATGGAGTTTTCCTTAGAGTAATAGGCAGCATCTACTTAAAACCATCAACAAGTATTACATGTAATGGGGGTAAACTAGGAGCATTTCCAATAAGATCAGGGATAAAATAAGGATGCTCACTATGACCCCTCTTATTCAATCTGGTACTAGAAATGTTAGCAGTAGCAATTAGAGAAGAAAAAGAAATCAAAGGAATCAAATTAGACAAAGAAGAGACTAAGTGATCACTCCTTGCAGATGACATGATGATATACTTGGAGAATCCTAGAGAATCAAGTAAAAAACCTCTTGAGACAATTAATAAATTAAGCAAAATTGCAGGATATAAAATAAACCCACATAAATCCTCAGCATTCCTATACATTTCCAATGAATTCCAACAGCAAGAGATAGTAAGAGAAACCCTATTTAAAGTTATTGTAGACATTATAAAATATTTGGGAACCTATTTGCCAATACAAACCCAGTACCTATATTAACACAATTACAAAACACTTTTCAAACAAATAAAATCATATCTAACTAATTGGAAAATAATTGTTTGCTGATGGCTGGGTCAAACTAATGTGATAAAAAAGACAATTTTACCTAAATTAAATTACATATTTAGTACCATACCAAGCAATCTCCCAAAAAATTGCTTTATAGAACTAGAAAAAATAGTAACAAGCTTCATTTTGAAGAATAAATAGTCCAGAACATCAAGGAAATTAATGAAAAGAAATGCTAGGGAAGGGTGGCCTAGCTGTACCAGATTTTAATCTTTATTATAAAGCAGCAGTCACCAAAACTGCTTGGTACTAGCTAAGGAAAAGAGTAGTGGATCAATGAAATAGACTGGATACAAAGACTCAGTTGTCAACAATTATAGTTATATACTGTTTGTTAAGCCCAAAGATCTGAGTTTTAGGGATAAGAACTCAGTATTTGACAAACATTGCTGGGAAAATTGGAATATAGCATGGCAGAAACTGGGCATAGACCATCATCTAATGCTGTACACCAAAGTCAAGTCAAGATTGGTGCATGATCTAGGTATAAAGGCTTACCATGTAAGCAATCTGGGGAAGCAAGGACTAGCTTATCTTTCAGATTTATGGAGCAGGGAAGACTTTATGACCAAAGAAGCACTGGAGAGCATTATAAAATGCAAAATGGATAATCTTGATTACATTAAATTGAAAAGTTTCTGTGCAAACAAAGCCAATGTAACCAAGATTAAGAGGGAAGTGAGAAATTGGGAAAGAATTTTTACACCCATTCTCTCTGATAAAGGCCTCATTTCTAAAATACACAGGGAATTAACTGAAATCTATAAGAATACAAGTTATTCACCAACTGATAAATGGTCAAAGGATATGAACAGGCAATTTTCAGAGGCAGAAATTAAAGACATCTATAAACATATAAAAATTCTCTAAATCACTATTGATTAAAGAAATACCAATCAAAACAACTTTGAGGAACCACATTTCACCAGTCAGATTGGCTAAGATGACAAAACAAGAAAATGACAGATGCTAGAGAGGATGTGGGAAAATTGGATCATTAATTCATTGTTGGTGGAGCTATGAACGGATACAAGCATTCTGGAGAGCAATCTGGAACTATGCCCAAAGGGCTATAAATAATTAAGGTGGCACAGTGAATAAAGCACTGTTTCCTGGAGTCAGGACGACCTGAGTTCCAATCCAGCCTCAGACACTTGACACACTTACTAGTCATGTGACTTTGGGCAAGTCACTTAACCCCAATTGCCCTCAAAAAATGCAAAAAAAAAAAAATCCAACCAAATAATTGCATACCCTTTGATCCAAAGGGCTATAAATAATTTCATACCCTTTGACCCACTTCTGGGGTCGTATCTCAAAGAGATCATAGAAGTGGGAGGAAGACCTAAATGTACAAAAATATTTATTGCAGCTCTCTTTGTGGTGGCAAAAAACCCTGGAAATTAAGGGGATGACCATCTATTGGGGAATGTCTTAACAAGTTGTGGTATATGAATACAATGAAATACTATTGTCCTATAAAAATGGGAAGGAGACGGTCTTCATATTCACTTGGAGAGGCTTAGACAAAGTGATGCTAAGCAAAACGAACAGAACCAGGAAAAATTTGTACACAATCACAGACATAGCGTACGTGGGATGACCAACTTTGTTAAAATTTGCTCTTATGAAACGCACACTTTTAAGACAACTCAACAAGTTGCAGGATGGAAGGAGATATTTACATTCAGAGAAAGATCTAGAAAGAACAGAATTTAAATGGAGACTGAAACAATCTACATGCTACTGTTCTTTTTCATGTTTGGTTTTCTTTCTTTTTTCCTATTGTTCACTTCATTGGTTACAACCCTTCTATACAACCTGACTAATGTCCAATGTGAAAGTATTTGCAGATCCTATACTTGATTGCATACCACCATGGGGGTGGAGGGGAGAAAATTTGAAACTCAAGGGATTGTGGAACTGAAGCTTGTAAACTAAAAGTAAATAAACAAATCAATTTTAAAAAAAGAAGCCAGTGTTCATAACTGAAATTACTTTGAAGTCACATGATTCAATCTGTGTAAATACTTATTATACCAGTTCAAATCAAACTCCTCGAAAAAACCGTAAGACACAGGATGGAACTTGTGATGGGTACTTCAGAGTACCATTTCTGCAACTGGAAGGTACTTCAGAGACCATTTATTTCAACCTCTTTCTTTTACATTTGAGGAAACTGAGGCTCAGGGGAGTAAGAGACTAAATACCTTGACCCATGTCACACATATAAAAAAAATAATAAACATCAGCCTTTCAACCAGAGCATTTCAGCTTGAGAGCCAAAGTATATTCAAATATATAATTCTATCTCCATCTTATCTTTTGCAGTTTCCATCTATGTTCCCACAAATCTATTCACTCAACAAGTATTTATTAAGCACCCATATTATTTCTATGGCACAATGTTTAGGAATAGAATATCTTCCACGTAGTACTAATCTTCTTCAATTAATTTTTCTAATGATTCTGGGTGGGGGGGCAATTATGTCACCTCTGAAATAACTCAGTGGCCCTCTGTTAGATCTGACCAAGACACTTATATTAATGTAATAATTTGAGAGTTTGCTCATGTAACAAGCAGCCTGTATGTCACAATGGGCCCAAGCTTTATTTTCAATTTATTTGTTACTCTGGTATAGATGGTTCAAATAGTTACATTTTGACAACAGTACCAACAATAGAAATTCACACTGTATTTTTAAATAAGATACATTCTAGAAGAAAGACGAATATTCTTGGAATAGATATACCTCTTTCTTTGACACTTGACTTATTGACAACATTATAAAGATTGTGGGAGAATATTACCTTTCATGTTTTTGTCATGGAATTTTGAATAGATTTTGTTGGTTAGTCATTTTCAATCATGCCCACCTCTCCTGACCCCAGTATCTTGATAAAGATACTGCAGTGGTTTGACATTTCCTTCTCCAGTTTATTTTACAGATGAGGGATCTGAACAAACAAGATTAAGTAACTTGGGGGCGGCTAGGTGGCGCAGTGAATAGAGTACTGGCCCTGGAGTCAGGAGGACCTGAGTTCAAATCTGACCTCAGACACTTAACACAAAAATCTAGCCATGTGACCTTGGGCAAGTCACTTAACCCCAACTGCCCTCCAAAAAAAAAAAAGCAAAAAAAAAAAGATTAAGTAACTTGTCCAGAATCACATAGCTAGTGAATATTTGAAGCTAGATTTGAACATAAGAAATTTTAGTCTTCCTGACTCCAGACCCAGTATTCTATTTACTGTGCCACCTAGCTGCTTTGAGTAGATGTGATGTTTCTGTAAGATAACTTTTTTAAATTAAAAAAAAAACTTCAAGGGTATATTTTTCTCTTATGGAACCAAATGCATTCTTAAAATTAACAAAGAATAACAAAAGTGAAATTTTACAATAGCTACAATACCCATTCAGTTATATGGCTGTTAAATGCAGTCTGTTACAGAAAATGTTGCAAAAGCTTGCCTCTTCTGTTCTCATCTTTTATTCATTCAGTGAGCCTTCTCATCAAGATACCCTAGAGAAGTCAAATTATATAAATTGGGAGATAGTGATCTGAACCATCACCCTCATGACCAGGCCTTCAGAGTTATCTCTTGATACTCTGCATGTGTTAATCCTTTGGAGGAATGGGTGAGGTCTGTGGAAGTGCTATGTGTATATGCAGAAGGCTATTGATGAAACTCTCCACATGAAAGAAACTGAGGAACCTACTTCAGATAATACTCATGATGGGCAATGGGAATGTCCTAGAGAGACCTTGGAGTATGAATAGATATTCTGTAACTGCTAATCACAAAAGGGGGTTTCTTGATTGGCTCCGATGTGGGAGACAGAAGTGAAAGGATTGGTGTAGGAGACTGTAAAGACATTATTCTGCTTCAGTCTCTTTCTCCCTGTTTGTCCCTTTCACTTCCTTGCTGATAAGGTGAGAAGTCTTAGACCTTCTCCCTATCTAATCATAACATTGGGTCCCATGAATCCAAGTATTTGAGAGTGTAAGAGTTCAAGACTTGATTCAATGACTACTTCTTCAGCCATCCAAATCTCTATGTCTGCAGGAGAGAATACTGGGACCCAGAGCAATGGTAGCAAAGAGAAATGGTAGCAATGTTACATTTGGATATGAATGATGGTAGCAGGACTAACTTGAAACTGTGTTATCTGAGCATCCTGTTCCCATACATCAAAGGGCAAAGGGTAGTGGAAGTAGGATGTTTGAATTTATGATCTTGCTATATCTTCAAAGCAAATATTCCATCTTAAAAGCTAATTTAGGTTAATTGGTTAAATAGAATTAGATGACTAGTTAGTAATTACTAACAGTATGGGAAACTACTTTGGAATGAGATGGGACTCAAACTGACGGTATTAGTGGAAAGCCAGGGTAGCTAAGAGGCACAGTAAAGTACAGAGGGGAAAGACTCATCTTTCTGAGTTCAAATCTGGCCTCAGACACAAACTGTGGGACCCTGGGAAAACCACTTAACCCTGGTTTTCTTAGTTTCTTCCTCAGT
This sequence comes from Pseudocheirus occidentalis, assembly GCA_028646575.1. Taxonomy (NCBI): domain Eukaryota; kingdom Metazoa; phylum Chordata; class Mammalia; order Diprotodontia; family Pseudocheiridae; genus Pseudocheirus; species Pseudocheirus occidentalis. The sequence goes on from JAQQSW010024029.1 coordinate 6,434, forward strand.
AAAAATAACTGAAGAAGGAAATGGGAAACCTCTTTCTTATTTTTGCCAAGAAAATCCCAAATGGGGTCATGAAGAGTTGAACACGACTGACAAATGACCAGACAGTGGAAAGATATCCCTTCCCCTCAAGGCCACAATTGAAGAAGTAATATAGTTGGGTCTGGTTAAAAGACCAGAGAGATATTTTTTGAAAACTCATCATGAGAACAGTATCTTAAGGCTCAGCAGTCTTGATATTAAAGTCAGCATATCCAAAACAAAACCCATGGTATATATTTTCTTGAACTGAATCCACCTTTTAAACTTTCCTATTACCATCAAAGGCATAGCCAACCTTCTGAAAGTCAAATAGTACTTTGCAAACTTGGTTCATCTTCAACTCTTCACTCATTAATTCTGCATATTTAATCAGAAATAAAGAGTATTGTTTCTTTCCCTCCAACATCATTTACATATGGCCCCTTCTCTCTATTCCCACAGTCACCACCAACAACCTAGTTCATGTTATCATCACCTCTTTCTTGAGCTAGTGAAATAATTCTTCTATCTCTTTTGCCCCTTTGGATTAAACTCAAGAAGACCTCTACTTTCTCTCCTTTCAACTCTCAACTCCATACAAATCAACTTCCAATTTGTTCATTACACCAAATATTTTCTCTCCAAAGTTCCCAATGATCTCTTAATTGCTTAATCCATTTGCCTTCCCTTAATACTCATTCTTCTTTATCACTCTGGAACCTTTGACATTGCTGATCACATTATTTTTCTTAATACTCTCTTCTCTCTAGGTTTGTAGGATACCACTTTTTCCTGGTTTTCCTCCTACTTATCAGACCATTTCTCCATCTCCCTTGCTGGATACTCATCCAGATCATGTCCACAGATCATAAAGTGTCCTACAGGGCTCAGTCTTGGGCTCTCTTCTCTCTATTACTTTACCAAGTGATCTCATCACCCTCCCCTTCCCCTGACTGCTTATGATTATCAATTGTACCCATAATATCCTAACCTTTCTGTTGACTTCCAAACTTATATCTCTAACTACTTTCAGACAACTTGAATTGCATGTCTGTAGATTTTATAAACTCATCATGGCCAAAATCAAATGCATCATTGTAATAGTAATTAGTTTATCAGATACTTAGCACTTAGTAACTTAGGGCTAAGTAGCACTTGGTAACTTTGGGATAAGTATGGAAGGTGTGAGCCCTGTCCACAGTTGAGAAGGTGTGAACTCCCCTGTTGACCAGAAGAAGGCTATTGGCTAAGACAGGAGGCTTGTGCTCTATATAAAGAAGAATTCTAGAGACATAGAGAATTAGAATGTGGCTCCAGCTGGAGGAAGCAGGATTGTCTCAGCATCTGGGAGCTGAAGAAGTAAGTTCGAGTTTGAGAGAGAGAGACAGACAGACAGACAGACAGACAGAGACAGACACAGAGACACAGAGACAGAGAGAGAGACACAGAGAGACAGAGACAGAGACAGAGAGAGGCAAAGAGAGACAGAGAGAGACAAAGACAGAGAGAGACAGAGAAAGACAGAGAGAGAGAGAGACAGAGAGAGACAGAGACAGAGACAGAGAGACAGAGACAGAGAGAGAAAAAGAAAGAAAGAGAGAGAGAGAGAGAGAGAGAGAGAGAGAGAGAGAGAGAGAGAGAGAGAGAGAGAGAGACTGCGAAAGTTTCTCTTCCAGCATGTGGAATCTGACTGAGACCTGAGATGGAATTTTCCTGATACCAGAATCTGGTGAAGGCCAAACAGAAGGCCAATATTACTTCCGTGTCCTAAGGCCAGCTGAACTGCTGGAAGACTGAAGAAACATGACCAGGATAAGACTTTGTTCATGGACTGGTTGATCCTTGAATTCCAGGCAAGAGAAATGGTGAAGGCTTTGAGATGTGCTGGACCCTGTGAACTTCAGTGTGTGCCAGGGACTGCCGTGAGGACTGGACAAGGACCTGGGAGCTGTCTGCCTCTGAGGACTGGAAGTGAACCTGGCAGTTGTATGCTTCTGTATCCAGGTGACTGTTTTGTGGATTCAGGAGGGAGCTGGGACCATGGAAGGGGATCCAGGGAATCAGAGAGACTACCAGAGTCAAGATGAAGAAAACACCTCGCCTGGACAAAACTGAGGTTTGCTGGAAACCAAGGTGTGGAGAGTTTGTGTGGTTTTCTAATGACTGTATTAGTAACTAAAGATATTTAGTAATTGGGAATCTAGCTTAGCGACTGACTGCTAGATGAGTGACTGATTAAGTTAATGGTTGTCCCATGAGTGGAAGTTTTATTATTGTATCATGACTGATTAAGTTAAAGGTTGCTCCATGAGTGGGAGATTGATATATTGTGAATTGATTGAATGATTAAGTGAGAAGGGCTTCCCCCTTAGGGAGGCCAGATGATTATTCTTTTGTTCCTTGTTCTAAATACTGTGGCCACTGTATTGAAAACTGTGTGGCCACTCTAATGTTAAGATAAGATGTAATATTGTGAATATTATATTGTGAATTTGTACTGAACATTGATTTGTAATGGAATAAACTGAGTGTTCATTAATACTGTGTAATCTGAACCTTAAAAGATGTTCACAGTAGCATTCTTTTGTGAATCTGCTTTTGCATGGTGTTACAATCATCTTTCTCCCTCAAACCTCTACCCTTCCACATTTAGCTATTACTATTAAGGGTACCACTATCCAAACAAATCCCCAGGCCTGAACCTAGATGGCATCCTTGATTCCTCACTATCTCTTAAGCATCATAGTCAATTTATTGCCAAGGCCTGACTTTTTCACTTTTTCAGCATTGTTCAAATATGCCTCCCCCCTTCATTGCTCTGATACTACTACCATTCTGCTGCAAATTCTTATAACCTTATACATAGCAACAGCCTATTTGTGGATCTGCCTGATTCAAATATTTCCCCACTCCAAGCTATCCTTTATTCAGCCATCAAGATGACTTCCCTATCCTGTGGGTATGACCATGACACTCTGCTATTCAATAAATTTCAGTGACTCCCTATCCCCTCCAGGACCATATGCAAAAAACCCTATTTGGCATTCCAAGGCCTTTGTAACCTAGGCTCCTCCTCTACTACCAGTATTCTTCTAATTTATTCCCTGTCATGTACTCTTTGATCCCATGACACTGTTCTCCTTGCTGTTCCATCTCTCATTTCTGGGCATTTTCTCTGCCTGTCTCATATTCCTGGAGTACTTTTCTTTCTCATCTTTGTCTCCTGGCTTTCCTGCTTTCTTTTCAACTACTAACTAAAATCTCATTTTCTACAGAAAGGTTTTCCCAATCCCTTTGAATTCTAGTACCTTCCCTCTGTTAACTGTTTCCTATTTATCCTGTATATGGCTTGCTTACCAATATTTTCTTGCTTGTTATCTCCCCCTCTAGCTTGCGAGCTCCTTGAAGGCAGGTTTTGTTTTTTTTTTGCCTAATTAGTATTTCCCATGCCTGGCACATAGCAGATGATTAATAAAAGCATATTGACTGACTGAATATTTATTCTCCTCCTTTCATGTCTCTCTCCACCCCAATTCATCTTCATCACCTGCCAAAATGATTTTCCTAAAGCACAGTTCTGATTATGTCACCTCACACTAAATTAACATTAGCTCCCTATTGCCTATAGGCCCAAATACGAATTTTTTGTTTCCCATCTAAGCTCTTTATAACTTGCTACTTCCTTTCTCTTCGGTTTCCTTTCACATTAGGC
>JAQQSW010024030.1:0-10162 GCA_028646575.1 Pseudocheirus occidentalis
GGACAGATGGACAGATGGACAGATGGATGATAGATAGATAGATTAGATAGATGGATGGAAATTTGATAGATAGATCTTGAACACACCACTCTTCCACTCTGACTGAATTTCAAGACTTCACTCTCCTCCTATACACTCTTAGATAGCCTCTCTTCCCTTGGTTTATAATGAAAAGATGCCTACATCAGTAACCACGCATTCCTATCAAAACAGTGAATTTCAAGTGTTTACATCAGTGGTTCTCAACCTTCCTAATGCTGCGACCCTGTAATACTTGTATGTGGGCGTATCTGCATGTGGGCAGACCCACCTGGAGACAAATAGAGGAGCGGTGTCTCAGTTCCTAAGACGATCGGAAATATGTATTTTCTGATCGTCTTAAGCAACCCGTGTGACCCCTTTGAAAGGGTCGTTCAACCCCCAAAGGGGTCACAACCCACCGGTTGAGAACCACTGGTTTAAATGGAGGGAGGGAAATTTACATGAAATTTCTCAGACAAAAACTTGATATCTAAGATAGCTCAATCTTTAACACAAAATGTATGTGTGTACAGATATACATGACCATATTATGAGGCACATGTACATACATACAAGCACATGTATATCTGTGTGTAGACAAGCATACATACATATACACACATACATACATATGGTATGGGTGGCACAGTGAATAGATCACTGGGCCTGGAGTTAGGGAAGATCTGAATTCAAATTTGACCTCAGACACTTACTAGCTGTGTGATCCTGGGCAAGTCCCTTCACTTTATTTGCTTCAGTTTCCTCATCTATAAAATGAGCTGGAGAAGGAAACGGTAAACCATTCCAGTACTTCTCTCAAGAAAACCCCAAATGGGATCATGAAGAGTTAGACACAGATGAAATAACCAAACAATGTCATATATTCTTTTTTTTCTTTTTGGAGGGCAGTTGAGGTTAAGTGACTTGCCCAAGGTCACACGGCTAGCTTTTTGTGTTAAGTGTCTGAGGCCGAGATTTGAACTCAAGTACTCCTGACTTTAGGACTGGTGCTCTATTCACTGCGCCACCTAGCCACCCCAACATCATATATTCTTAATAGCCACATGGTCAAAAGACATAAGTAAACAGCTCTCAAAAGAATAATTGGGAAAAAAATTGGAAAAAAAAAGAATAATTGGAAACTATTAACAATTGTTTGAATGTTCCAAATTTCTAATGATAAGAGAAATATGAATCAAAGCAACCCTAAAATTTTAGGTCATAGACAGTAAATTGGCAAGGATGACACATGATAGGAATAATTAATGTTGGAGGTGTTGTGGGAAGAGAGGCACACTATTGTACTCCTAGTAAAGCTGCAAATTAACAATTTTTTATTAGAAAAAAAGAAAATGACTGAAATTTAGCCATATTCCCCAAGAAAGACACCTATAAAAAGAAAGTTCTCATATATACCAAAGTATTTCTAGCAGCACATTTTTGTGGTAGGAAAAATTGGAAGCAAAGTACAAGTCCATTTCCTGGGAAGTTGCTAAACAGACTGTGGAACATGAATGCAATGGAATATTATGATTCTGCAAGAAACAACCAACATAATGGATGCAGAGAACCAGAGAAAGACTTATATAACATGATTCAAAGTGAAGAAAGCAGAGGCAAGAAAAAAAAAATTACACATTGACTAAAGAATAACAACCACAAAACAACTGAAAATGAATGGTACACAATTAAGCATTGCCCCTTAAGAATACTGGCCCTACATTTCTTTGTGGAGGCAGGAGATCCACAGATGTGGTATGTTACATATACTCTGGGTTTTTAAGCATATTTGTTGATTTTGTGGATTGTTTTTTCTATCTTTTCTTTTTTGCCCAAAAAATAATTTTTTTGTTCTATGAGATGGTTCTCTGAGAGGGGAAAGAAGGATGTAAAACCTAAATAAACAAATAAAATTTTATTTTCAAAAAGGTATAGTCAATTTCATTTTTTGATATTTGACACTGAAAACATCTAGTACTTTCTAATTTTCTTCTTAATAATGATGATAACAAGTGTTCATTTCACTGTAGGTAGATCTGTGGGACTATCAGAAACTTGGTAGGAATTAAGCATTATGCTTTGTTTTTAAATAAATAGTACCCTTTAAAATTATTCATTTGTAAGGCAGCCATTTTAAAAGGCTCATCTTGGTGTGGAGGTATTCAAAGGCTATGCCTGTTGTTTACAAGTTCTGAGAGGTTTGACTGAGCTAGAAATATGCCCACAGAAAAAAGGAACATTTCATAGGAGATTTGGTGATTTCAGGTTGTCATGCTAATGATGATTATTGGCAAAAAGAATGCCTGAATATTGTTGTAGCTTATTACCAACATCCGTTGTTAAGATGATGGGAAAACATTCTGCAAATAAGCCAGTAAAATTCTTCAATCCAAATCAAGCCAGTAACACCCATAATCACTCCCAGTACTTTAAAATTTATGGTGTATTTGTATAGAATCACAAAATCTTCTAGTTAGTCAGATAATACCTGATAAGAGAATGCAGAATTCAAGTTGTAAATGATGTGGAACTCTTTCTCTCCTGAAGCAGCCCATTTAGAATGCTTTTACATATCCTTAATCATGTATGTCAGAATGGAACAGTGGATGGAGCTTTGGCTCTGAAATCAGGAAGACCTGAGTTGAAATCTAGCCTCAGATTACTTACTAGCTGTGTGACCCTGGACAAGTCACTTAACCCTGTTTGCCTTAGTTTGTTCACCTGTATAATGAGCTGGAGAAGTCCTGGTTTTGGAATTTGCCTGCTGCACCAGCTGGAGCTAGGGATCTGGCTTTCTGAGATGGGGCTTGCTGCTGGCTTGATGAGATACTGCCTACCCTAAACCGTGCTCTCCTTTTACCCAAACGAGGCAGATCTTTCTTGCCTATTCTCCAAGTTTCTTGGACTAAAAGATTGTTTCACCCCAACTTTTTGCTATTTCTGCTTTTCCAGGATTTGTTTGAGGGCTCTATTTTATGGTTGTTTGGAGGTGAGTATGGAAGAGTTACAGCAATTTACTGCTTACTCTGCCACCTTAGTTCCCAGAAGCTGATTTGTTGTTGGTCTTTTGACTGCCTTTTTAAAAAAATGCTATCCAAAATTTTTTCAAATCATTCATTAGCTTCCATTGTTTGAATTATGTTGAAAATCTTCCCCCTTGTTTCTTTCAAAATTATGTCCTCTCCCCCTGCAAATTAGTCAATAACTGCCCCACCTGGGGGCAGCTAATAAGCATTTGAAGTCACATTTAAACTCGGGTCTTCCAGACTCTAGGTGAGCTCAGTGGATAAAGCTCAGCAGACTAACTGTATGATCCTAGACAAGTCACTGAACCCATATTTACCTCAATTTCCTCATTTCTGAAATAGGGGTAATAATGGCACCAACTTCTCATGTTTGGTGACGAAAGGAGATAATAATTAGGATGAGATAAGGTAATACTTATAAAGTGTCTAGCACAGCACTGGATACATATAAATGTTAGCTATCATTATTAATAATAAGCATTTATTAAGTACCTCCTATATGACAGGCTTGTGTTACAGAAAAGGACAAAAGATGGTCCCTACTCTGAAGAAGTTCACCATCTAATGGGGGACATAACATGTAGAGAGTTATGTATAAACAAGATATTCACAGAATGAAATAAAGGTAATCCACAGAGGAAAGACACTGGCATTATGGGGAATACGGAAAAGCTACTTGTAAAAGGAGGGATTTTGAAGGAAGTTAAGGCAGCCAGGAGGCTGTGGGAAATGAGGAGGGAGAGCATTCCACACTCGGGGCCAGGCAGAGAAAATGAAAATCATTTGTGTTTACTCAGTCAGATCCTCTTTAAGAGGCATTTCAACTTTTCCAACGTACATCAAAGATTGATCTGTTAGAATCCAAAGATGGTCGTTCCACCCTTATTGATGATAAAAAGAGTTTTCCGATGTTGGTTATGCTTGATCCATTCCATTTTCATCTGAAGGTCATCATCCTTCTACTTTCACCTATCAATGCCCTTGAGATAATATGATTTACTTGGGTCTCAACCACACTATGTGAAGATCCATTGCTCATCAACTGCTTCTGAGGTGATAATAATTCATTTTCTTCCACTGTCTCTGCCATGGTTTGTATCTAAACCAGGGTTGTCCTTGGTTGCCACGTCTCTCTACTTGGCAAAGACATCGAGAGTTTGCTGGGTGAGGCAGCTTCGGGCTCATTTCATCAGCTCCTTCACTCTTGTTAAATTGTAGGGTGTGGTGATAATTTCTTGTTTTGCCAATTTAACATTTTTTGAATGGGTGATTTGTGGTTTCAAATAACATCTTCTCACCTTTATCCTCTCAAGTTTTTAGATCATCTTGGACACATATATGTTCAGGACCATGCAAAAATGGGTTATTTCTAGATGGTAACTACTCAAGTGCCCTGAGAAGCCAGATTCAGTATTCTAAAAACAATAAATCTAGGTTTAAAAAACAAAATCTCTATTGTTTTTAAGCAGCAAATTAGGAAATTTATCAAAACAACTTTTTAACTCAATGATACTTTAAGTTTATTTCACTTTAAACATAAACCCTCAGTTTGCTTCAGTTTCCTTAGCTATGAAATAAGGATAATAATGGAAAATAAGGATAATAATAATAATATCCCAGGGCTGTTGTGAGGTCAAAGGAGGAATAATTACAAAGTGCTTAGGCCAGAGCCTGGCAGATACTAAGTGCTACAAAACATGTTAGCCATTCCTATTATTATTGATAAGCATTTATAAAGCACCTATCATACACCACATTTTATCTTATGCTTTTTCAATGACTTAAACTTTATCACGAAGGATAAGATTACACTGTGATTTTCACCTACTTCACAATTCTGTCCTGGCCAACTCTACCTATAAAATCACTCGACACCTGCTCCGTGAGATTACTGTACAGCCAGTGCCCGTAGGAAGGTTGTGTTCTACTCTGGACCCCTGATTGATGAGATAGACCCAGCACTATTAGTGGCACTTCCCTGGAAGGATCAGTACATGAGCCATGGGGAGGCCTAACAGATTTATGGCTATTAGCTGACACAGACAGGCCACACAGAGGGACTGAACGGGTTTAAAGCAAACTTTGTCCATTTTTAGCAGTCCTTAGATCAGCCAGCCATCTTTCAGGGGAACCTCGCCAACTCCACCTTTAAAATGAGCTCCCAACGCCAAAAAATAAATTCCCATTTTATAAACTCAGAAGAATAGAGGGGGAAAATACAGCACTGACAAAACAAAGCAAAGCTTAGTTTTGATTCTCAAGGAAATAGGGAACCTAATGAGTAGGGGGGGATGGCCATAGTCATCTGCACTTAGAGGAAAAGCATTTTGGCACTTGTATGGAGGAAAGACTCGAGACAAAAGTGTTTACTATACAAATAAAGAGGAACAAAGTCACTAAATAGGAGAATCCCATTTTCCTCAGGGAAAGAGGCCAACAGAAAACCAGTAAATGTAGTTCATAGGTTCAGGGAAAGCATTTGGAGGCTAAGCATGAGAGGTGAGTGAAACATGATTTATAACTAGTTCAGAACAAAAAAATGCATTGAGAACCTATAGTAACAAATACTGTTGCTATTGACAAATCTAGTATCATGCTTCTCAAAATGAAAAGCTTTACGTGTATTCTGTGCAGAAACTATTGCATCTAAAAATAGGCTGCTTATCTGGAACTATGCCCAAAGGGCTATAAATAACTGCATACCCTTTGACCCAGTAATACCACTTTTGGGGTTGTATCCCAAAGAGATCATAGAAGTGGGAAAGGGTCCCATGTGTACAAAAGTATTCATTGCAGCTCTCTTTGTGGTGGCAAAAAACTGGAAATTTAAGGGATGCCCATCAATTGGGGAATGGCTGAACAAGTTATGGTATGTGAATGTAATGGAATACTACTGTGCTATAAGAAATGGGAAGGAGGTTGACTTCATAATTATCTGGGGAGCTTTATATGAATTGATGCTAAGTGAGAAGAGCAGAATCAGAAAAAAATTGTACACAGTCACAGAAACATGATATGTGTGATGACCAGCCTTGAAAAACTGGACGCTTCTCAGCATCGCACAGTTAAAAGACAACTCTACAAGTCTCAGAATGGAAGGAGATGTCTACATTCAGAGAAAGATCCAGAAAGACCAGAGTTTAAATGGAGACTGAAGCAATCTACATGTTATCATTCTTTTCTATGTCTGGTTTGGTTTCTCTTTTCCCATCGTTCATTCCAGTGGCTATAACGCCTATACAACCAGACCAGTGTACAATGTGAAAGAGTTTGCAGATCCTATACACAACTGGACGCCACCATGGGGGACGGGGGGAGGAAGGGGAGAAAAATCTGAAACTCAAGTGATTCTGGAACTGAATCTTGTAACCTAAAAGTAAACAAATAAGTCAATAAAAAAAATAAAAATAGGCTGCTTATCTGCTGATTGACCACCAGAATCTGCCAAAATACAGTGAAAGCTTCTGATTTATACAAAGCCAAATACATTTATTATATACAAATGATCTCCCAGGAACTTTTCCTCCCCTTCTACATCAGCTACTACCTGAGATTTGATCCTTGTCACTCATGCTCAGTTCTCACTTCTAACCTTGCTGTGTGATGCAGCTCGACATAACATAAGGAGCCTTCAGTGTCAATGTGGGCCATGAGAGAGCAAGTGTTGGTGATGGTGAACGGGAGGGAGGGGGAGAAGGCAACTCCCTGTGACTGACCCTAAAGTGGCTACTGAATACCCTAGTCCTAACACTGGACCTTGTTCTTAGAAGGTCCCTCCCCAGTTCCTTACTTTTCCCTTTGAGTTCTAGGAACATATTTCACTTGAGAATTCCTGCCTCCGACTTACCTCTTGAATGAGCTACCAGCTTAGTCCAAGCTGCATTTCCTTTGAAATAGTTCTTTCCCTAAACTAAGGGGCTAAGTGAGAAATGAGAAACTGGACATAACAGGAAGCCTGACTATACATATACATATACGTATATGTATATGTGTACGTGTATGTGTGCACATAAATATGCATATACACACATGCATATATGCACGCATGCACACACATGCACATGCAAACATACATATACGCACATATACACATACACACATGTACATATGCATATACACATGCACACATATACATATACACATACGCACATACACACATGCATATACATATACACACAAATACACATACACATGCACTCATACATATACACATACACACATATACATACACACATACACATGTGCACATGCACACGTGTACATATACATATGCACACATATGCACATGCATATACACACAAACACACATATACACACAAATACATATACACATACACACATATGCATGTACATACACATATACACATATACCTATACATGTGCATATACACACATACATATACACACACATACACACAAATACACATGCATATACACACATATACACATACACACATGTACATGCATGCATGCACATACACATGTGCACTGCACACATGTACATATTCATATACAGATGCACATACATATACACGTGTGCACACATACACACAGATATACACACATGCATGCACATGTATGTGTGCATGCACGTGTACATACATATACTTATGTGTATGTGTGTATGTGCACACATGTACATATACATATAGATATATAAATGTATATACATATATATGTGTGCGTGTAGTTTTGTTGCTGTTATTCAATTGTGACTGACTCTCTGTGACCTCATTTGGGATTTTCTTGGCAAAGGCACCAGAATGGTTTGCCATTTCTTTCTCCAATTTATTTTACAGATGAGGGTTTGGGGGCAAATGGGGTTAAGTGACTTGCCCAAGGTGACACAGCTAATAAGTGTCTGAGGCTGGATTTGAAATCATGAAGATGGGTCTTCCTGATTCCAAGCCCTGTGTTCCATCCACTGTGCCATCTAGTGGTGCACATGTATGTATAAACATATACAAACATACACGTGTACTATATATATATTCTGGTAAAAAAAAATCTTAGAAATGTGTTGTTGAGTCATTTCTGACTCTGACTTCTTTTTTATGGGGGGGGAGGCTCTTGTTTCTTAATGGAGCAATTTGCCATTTCCTTCTCGAGCTTATTTTACATATGAAGAAACTGAGTCAAACAGGGTTTAGTGACTTGCCTAAGGTCTTCCTAATTCCAGGCCCTGTGCTCTATCCGCTGCGCCACCCAGCTGCCCATTTTGGAAGTACAGTTCACCCCACGCCAGGCGCCGTGCTGAACGCTCTACAACGATCGTGGCATTGGATCTTTACATCGTTGGGAAGCAGGTGCTATCATTATCATCCACATTTTACAGATAAAGAAACTAAGGCAAAAGGAGATGAAGTGACTTGCCCAGGGTCACACGGCCATCTAGTATCAGAGACTGGATTTGAACTCAAGTGTTCCTGATGCCAGGCCTGGCGCTCTACCCACTGAACCACCTCGCTGCCCCAAAGAAACTCTCCTAAGACCTGTATGTTATTGTTGTGCTCCATCTGACATCGCAGAAGATGAAGCCTGGGCAGAAGCCTTAGAAAATATCAATGAAAAGGGAAACCAGAATGACCATTTCTAAGAACACAGGAAAGAGACAGGGGATGATGAAGAAAGGTCTGTAAGGGGTTTACAAGGACGCAGCTCACATAGTTCCCCACTGCTACCACCACCACCAACCACCATCACCACCATCCTGTATCCTTCACATTTCTCCTATATTCCAGTCCAACCCTTCATACTCCCTTTTGGGAGGGAAGGTGCAATCCACAGAGCCACCAGGGCGTATGGAGTTGCAGCAGTTTGGACTCCTAGGTCTGATGGGAAAATGGAAAAGGGAAAATCTCTAGTCCCTTTGCAACATGGAGAAATTCATCCCCAATGGACCTCTAGACAGAATCATTGTTCCACAGTGACAGTTGGAGCCAATGGGTCTGTAAGCATGGTACCCTACATCTAGTATATTAAGAATTAAATGGAATTTTGTAGGCTGGCCTGACACTAACCACCAAATACAACAAGATTTCTAAGAAGCTGCCTTAGAAACGAGCTTTTAGAACAATCCCATCCTAAAGGGGGACTGTGTAAAGGAAGCTTAATAAAAACTAATTCAATTACCCAATTCTCATGTTAAAATGTGAAGCCACGGTGGTTTGTGCACAGTTCTTTGAGCAGAACTTTATTCCGAGGGTTTCACTAACATATTTTCATTCAAAAAAGTTTCAACCATGAAGCCTGAAAAATGGCAGCTCATCAAATTAAAGTTCGGAGGCATTTCAACTGATCTAATAACCATTCTATCCATGTGGGGCTGAAAGATTCATGATATCTCAAAAGATTTATTCTTCTGTGAGAAATTCATTTGGCATATTTCATTTTTGATAACGCACGAACTGAGAGTAAATTGATAGAAGAGAAAACAAATGATGGGATTGATGTATGAAAAGCCACTGGTCAGACTGACAGATGTCCATCACCCATCGGCTGTAAGGGATCTGACAAGTGTTCACGCCCTACATAATTGCAGCTCCCGATTTTGCTTTTGAAAAATGATTTGGGGGGAAATGATATGCTTTTTTCCCCAATCATTTAAACTCCTAATCTGCGTGGGTACCTATCAATAATTGACAAGTAGACTTTCCTTAACAATATTCTTAAAGAAATGGAAAGAACCAAAAACTTGAAATCAGAAGACCTGGACTGAAATGCCAATTCTTGGACTTATTTTGTGACTAGAGGGCAAGTCACAACCTCTGGGAGCCTCAATATCCTCATCTATAAAGTGGGAGGAATAATGCTTGCACTGTCTACCCCAGAAACTGTTGCAACAGAAGCACACTATTTTTTAAATTTAGTTTTTATTTTTCTTGTTTACATTATTCATTTTCATTATATTTTTGAGTTACACATTTTCTCCCCGTCTTGCCCCTGCCCCAACCCTAAAACAGCAATCCCACTGTAAAGCCCCTCCCCTGCTCTGCTCTCTTATTTTCTCCCTACCCCAGCCCCTGTATATCTTAATTCCTAGTTGCAGGTATTGCAGAACTTTAAATTCTAGATTCTTTCGATTCCTCCCTTGCCACTCACCCCTACTGGAAGGA
>JAQQSW010024031.1:0-10162 GCA_028646575.1 Pseudocheirus occidentalis
CTTTCTTTCTTTCTTTCTTTCTTTCTTTCTTTCTTTCTTTCTTTCTTTCTTTCTTTCTTCTCTCTCTCTCTCCATCTTCTCTCTCTCTCTCTCCTCCCTCCCTCCCTCTCTCTCTCTCTCTCTCTCTCTCTCTCTCTCTCTCTCTCTCTGTCTCTCTTTACTTCAACAGCTTTCTTTCTTTGTGTCCCAGTTAAAATCCCACCTTCTTCAGGAAGCTTTTCCTAATCTCTCTTAATTCTTTCACCTTTGTTTTGTTGATTATCTCTATTCTGTTGATTATCCTATACACACACACACACACACACACACACACACATAGCTTGTTGTTGGTACATAGTTGTTTGTATGTTGTCCCTCCTACTAATCTTTCCTAGAGAGCTGGGACTGTCTTTTTACCTTTCTTTGTAGATGTAGCTTGCACAGTGCCTGATGCATAGTAGGAACTTAATAAATGTTTGTAGACTGACTGACTATCTCTCAGGACCTGAGGATGTGGTTTAATTGAGCAGGTTGACTTGAATTCATTAAGAATAATTATCTCCTTACTTATCTTGTGTTTAAACTTCCTGATAGTCATTTTTGTTGTCATTTCCAATATAGAGTTATCCTTCCTGGTAAAAAAGGCCAGGATGAAGGCATCTCTGTCTTCTCTCTCTTGTTAGGTAATGTCATTTCATCTGCCCCAAGCAGGAGGTTTATCCTTTTTCTTTTATTTTTTCTGTAGTTCTAAATTTAATATAATTCTAAAATTTATTTTTTTGAATTTATGGAATAAAACAAGCATGTCTATAACATAGTATAATAAAAAGATGATTGCACATGAAACTACAAATCTATTATGTACAGTTTGCTATTCTTTTAAAATATATAATTAAGTTATCATATACATTTCATACATATGCATTGTATGCATATACAATGTATGATATACATTTTCTTATCCCCTGCCTGAGATGGCTACCATTAGACACAAGTAGTTATACGTATATATGAAAGTATTCTATACATACTTCTGCTTATCAGTTCTTTTGCTGGATATAGAAAGCATCTTTCTTCATGTGTCATTTATAGTTAATTTGGGTATTTGTAATAGTAAAAATGATTTATTTGCTTAGTCATTCTTAAAACAATATTGCTCTTGCTATATATGATGTTCTCTTGGTTCTGATAATTTCACTCTTCATTATTTCATGCAAGTCTTTCCATGATCATTGAGCTCATCATTTCTTATAGCACAATATTATTCCATCACAATCATATACCGCAACTTGTTCAGTCATTCCCCAACTGATGTGTATCCCTGCAATTTCCAGTTATTTGTCAGCACAAAGAAAACTGCTATAAACATTTTAGAACATATTGGTTTCTTTTCCCTTTTTCCCCCTAATCATCTTTAGAAATAGACCTTGTAGTAGTATTACTAGGTCAAAGGGTATAAGACAGCTTCATGACTCTTTGGGCATAATTCCATACTGCTCTCCAGAATAGTTGGATCATTTTACAATTCCACCAACAATGAATTAGTGTCCCAATTTTTCCACACCTTCTCCAACATTTGTCACTTTTCCCTTCAATCATTTTAGCCAATCTGGGAGGTGCAAAATGATATCTCAAGGTTGTTTTAATTTGCATTTCTCTAATAAATAATGATTTAGAGCATTTTTTCATATGACTACAAATTGTTTTGATTTCTTCATTGGAAAATTACCTGTCAATGTCCTTTGACCATTTATCAATGAGGGAAATGACTCATATTCTTATGTATTTGGCATAGTTCTTTATATATTTGAGATAGCAAACCTTTATCTGAGAAAATGTCTATCAAATCCCTCATTACCCACCCCCCCCCATTTTCTGCTTTCCTTCTGGTTTTGGCTATGCTTCTTTTATTTGTAAAAAAAAATCTTTTTAATATAATGTAAAAAAATTATTCATTTACATCTAACTTTGCTCTATATGTTGTTTGTTCACAAACTGTCTATCCATAAGTCTGATAATTTGTTCCATTTTCTTCTAATTTTCTTGTGATATCTCTATTTCTAAATCACATGTGCATTTTGAGCTTATCTTGGTAAATGGTGTAAATATTGGTCTATGCCCAGTGTCTGCCATCCTGTTTTCCAACTTTTTTTCTTACCAAATAAGGAATTCTTATCCCAAACCCTTAAGTCTTTGTCAAATACAAGGTTATTATATTTATTTATTGCTGTAAATCGTATGTCTACACTGTTCCATTGAATTACTTTTCCATATTTGCACTGTTCCATTGATCTACCCTAGGCAATACAAGATAGTTTTAATAATTACTGTCTTATAGTTTAAGATCTGGTACTGCTAAGCCCCCTTCCTTTATGTTTTTTTTTCATTTGTTCTTCTTTGACATTTTTGCTCTTTGATATTCTTGACTTTTTGTTTTCCCAAATCAATTTTGTTATTATGTTTTCTAATTTAGTAAAATAATTTTTGGTAATTCAATTGTGATGGC
The DNA here is from genome assembly GCA_028646575.1 of Pseudocheirus occidentalis. Classification (NCBI taxonomy): domain Eukaryota; kingdom Metazoa; phylum Chordata; class Mammalia; order Diprotodontia; family Pseudocheiridae; genus Pseudocheirus; species Pseudocheirus occidentalis. The sequence goes on from JAQQSW010024031.1 coordinate 2,486, forward strand.
ATAAAATATATAAATTAGTATAGGTAAAAGTGTCATTTTTATTATACTGGCCCTGCCTACCTATGAACAATTAATAGTTCTCCAATTATTTAAATTTGATTTTACTTGTATAAAAAGTTAAAAAAAATTTTTGTTTATATAGTTCCTGGATTTGTTTTGGCTGGTGTACTCCCAGGAATTTTATACTGTCTAGAGTTATTTTAAATGGGGTATCTTTTAAATTAACTGGGTATATCTTAAATGGGGCATATTAACTACTACTCTAACCCTCCATTTTAACTCTGTGTGTAGTATTCTTTTTTTTCTTTTTGGAGGGGGAAAGGTAGGGCAGTTGGGGTTAAATGACTTGCCCAAGGTCACATGACTAGCAAATGTGAAGTGTCTGAGGCCAGATTTGAAGTCAGGTCCTCCTGACTCCAGGGCCTGTGCTCTATTCACTGCTCCACCTAGCTGCCCCTGTGTGTATCATTCTTTTTTTTTCTGGGTGTATTTTCTTTTTCTTTTAAAAAAAATTATGTTTATTTTTAGTTTACAACATTCATTTCCACAAGATTTTGAGTTACAAATTTTCTCCCCATCTTTCCCCTATCCACTACCCCAAAACAGTGATCCCATTGAATATTCTCTCCCCCAATCTGCTCTCTCCTGTATCCTCCCCCAACCCACTTCTGACTTTCCAGTAGGGCAAGATGGGTCTCCATATCCTAGTGCCTGTATATCTTATTTCCCAATTGCATGTAAAAAATGATAATAATAATAATAATTTTTTTAAACATTTGATTTTAAAACTTTGAATTCTAGATTCTTTCCCTTCTTCCCTCATAACCCATGCTTACTGAGAAGATAAGAAATTCAATATAGGTTGTACATGTGTAGTTATGCAAAATGTTTCCATAGTGAATATATTGTGAAAGACTGACTATATTTCCCTCCATCCTATCCCGTCCCCCGCTTGTTCTATTTTCTTTTTAACCCTGTCTCTTTTCAAAAGTGTGTTCTTCTAACTACCCTCCACAACAATCTGCCCTCCCACCTATCATCCCCCCTCTTTTCCCCTTCCCCCTACTTTCCTGTAGGATAAGACACCCTATTTAATGTGTATTAAGTCTTTAAGTCAAATTCAATGAGAATAAGGTTGACTCATTCCCTTTTGTGTTCCTATTCTTCCCCTTCATTGTAACAGTTTTCCCTCGCCTCTTTTATATGAGATAATTTACCCTATTCTGTCTCTCCCTATCTCCTCTCGTTATATTCCTTTCTCACCACTTAATTTTATTTTTTAAATATCATCCCTTCCTATTCAATTGATCCTCTGCCCTCTGTCTATGTACACATATATACACACACTCACATATGTATTCATATGCATATATACCCTCCTATAGAGACATATATGTATGTATACATATATATTAAAAGAATATATGTACATATATGTATACATATATGCATATACACATTTATATTTCCTTCAACTATACTCATACTGAGAAAAATTTCATAAGTTACAATTATCATTTTTCCATGTAGGTATGTAACTAGTTCAACTTTGATAAGTTCCTTATGATTTCTTTTCCCTGTTTATCTTCTCATGGTTCTCTTGCTTCTTGTGTTTGAATGTCAAATTTTCTATTTGATTCTGTTTTTTTCATCAAGAATGCTTGAAAGTTCTCTATTTCATTGGATGACCATTTTTTCCCCTGAAACATTATACTCAGTTCTGCTGGACAGGTGATTCTTGGTTTTAATCCTAGCTCTCAGACCACACTCCTCTGTCCCCCTCCCCTCCTCCCAGTTCCAACAGAGTTCCACACTGATCTTTTACTTTGTTTTTGGCATTTATGGGTTGATAATTCTGGAAACTGCCTTAGCTGCTGTTGATCCCCTCTTCTAAAGTCCACTCCAGCCGCTGTTAGTTGGGGCCACCCTGGGGCTAAAACCGCAGGCTCATGTGGGGCTGGGCTGGGCTCCCAGCATCCTGCAATTGACTCTTCCTGTAGGCCTGTCAGGCTGCCTTCAGTGGGAGATTTGTTTCTCTCTGTCATTTTGTGGGTTCTGAAGCTCTAAAATTCATTTAGAGTCATAATTTATGGGTATTTGAGGTGGTTATGGGCAGGGGGAGCTCATGGAGTTTTCCTGCTTCTATTGTGTGTATCATTCTTAAATGTGTTTCTTGTAAACTAATATTATTGGATTCTGTTAATCCATTCTACTATTCATTTCTGTTTTATGGATGAATTCATCCTCTTTACATTCAAAGTTATAATTACTATTTATGAATTTCCCTCCATTCTATTTTTACTATTTTACTTTGAAGTCTAGCTTTTTTACCCTATCCCTATTACTTTATATTTTCCTTTACCCTTCTATTCTTTATTTTACCTGCACCTCTAAGAGTCTCTCACTTATCTTTCTGCACCACCCTCCTAAATCTTAATCTATACACCCATTTAAAAGTCCTTCCCCAATCCTGTCCTCCAGTTGTCTCACTTTAGTACAAGTTCAGAAGACTTTGCACCCATCCAGATGTGCACATTTTTTTGTTTTTGTTTTTTCTCAACTTATTTTAAACTTAAATGCACAGTAAGAAAAGAAAAAAAATAAACTTAAATACAAAATAAGAAAAAAAAGCATTCCCATGTGCACAGCAGAAGGTAAGGGAAGATTCAAAATACACAGCAATACATTTCCATTTTAAGAAAGCCCATATAGTAAATGTGGCAAATTGCATTCTAAGGTTTCCATCTTTTCTTTGCTTCTTTGTAAGTTTTCTTTTGTTCTCTGCTGTGCATTTTAATTTTGTTCTTTCTCTTCCCCTCCCCTAAGAAGTCTATGATTAACTGTGGATATATGTGTGTGTATGTATATGTATATGCACACATAAAAACACACGTGTACATATACATACATATGTGCATACACACATACACATACATATACTTGGATATCAATAATTCTACTCATATGTATTTATTTGTATCTGTGTAAGACTGTTTTACTTGTTTGTGCTCTGCTTCTCTGAAGGTGGATAACATCTTCCTTCATAAGTCCAAGTCTTTCCCCATTTTTCTAAGTCCACCAAATCATCATTTCCTATACTATGGCAATATTCCAACTTTATGCTGTCTAGTTACTTTAAATAGTCTAAAACAAAATTGATTAATATGGGTTTCATATAGTGTAGTCCCGTATTTTTCTCTTTTGATTAAATCTATCTTAATCTAACTAAATCTGTTTTAATCTATTTTTCTTTAACCTTGTCTGAGATCATGATTGCTACCCCTGATATTTTTCCTCTAATAAATTCTACTCCTGTTCTTTATTTTATGTTTGTGTATATCTCCTATTTCCCATACCTCCTGACTCCTCTGCTTTACTTCTATCCACTATTCTGCCCTTCTATTACTTAACCTACCCCTGACCAAAGATCCCTCCCTTATCCTCTCTCCTTCCTTATCCACTAAGCCTTTTCTTTCTTTCTAACTTTAGATGATTTTTATGCACACACACATGTACATGTGTATGTATATATATATGTGTGTGTGTATAGGATATATACACATATCTATGCATATATGTGTGTATGTATGTATTGTTCCCTCTTTAAGCCATTACCAATGAGAATAGAGTTCGATAACTACCAGCCCTCTTCCCCCATCTAATTCCTCTGTGTCAATTCTTCCTCTTGTGTCTTGTTTGTATAGTCTTTTTATATTTTCCTAGACTATTTATTTTTTAGTATCACATCATATTCAACTCTACCCCAATCTTTCTTTTAAACCACTCAATTACTAATAACAATTTTAGACCTACAATTTACATTTCCTTGTATAAAAAATGAACAATCTGTCCTTATTGAGTTCATTGTAATCAGTCTTTGATGTTTACCTTATGTTTTTCTTGGATCTTGTATGTCAAATTTTCTACTGATTTCAAATCTTTTTGCTTGAATTTGGTGGCATCCAGGAGAAGCCCTGGCTATAGCATTCAGAAGAGCAGATCATCAGCAGCTGTAGTAATTTCCAGACTCACCAAATCCTTAAAGTCTAACAATTCATTGAATGTCCATTTTTTTCTATTCAGGATTGAGCTTAACTTTGCTGGGTATGATATTTTCTGCTGCAACCCCAGTTCTTTTGCTTTTCAGTATATAGTGTTACAAAACCTGTGATATTTTAGCGTGGTTGCTGCTAGATTTTGTGTGATTCTAATTGTGGCGCTGCCATATTTGAATGTTTTTTTTTCCTTGTTGCTTATAATATTTCCTCCTTGAGCTTGGGAGTTTGGAATCTAGCTATGAAATTCTTATAGGTTTCCTCTTAAGATCTCTTTCAGGTGGTAATCAGAGGATTTTTTCCTATTCCTACTTTCCTCTCTTGTTCTAACACTTCAGGACAATTTTCTTTAATTATTTCTTGTATTATTGTTTCAAGATTCTTCTTTTGAGTGCAGCTTTCAGGTAGTCTGATTATTCTTATATTTTCTCTTCTTTATCTGTTCTCCAGATCAGTTATTTTTCTTATGAGATGTTTCACTTTCTCTTCTATTTTTTCATTCTTTCTATTTTTTAAATTATTTCTTTGTCTCTTATAATTTCACTGGCGTCTCCTTGCCTTTTTCAAGGAGTTGGTTTCTTCCTTAAGATTCTAGATCTCCTTTTCTAGTTGGTTGACTTTTCATAATCTTCTTTTTCTTGGATTGCTCTGATTTAAAAAAAATCCCTCAGTCTCTCTCATTTTATTTTTAAAGTCTTTTTAAAGCTCTTCTATGAATTATTTTTGGACAAGTGACCATTTGATTTTACTCTTTGGGATAGGGGAAGTTTGTTTTGCTCCAGTAACCTACTCTGAAGATGACCCCTGTCTTCTCTATTATCATAGTGATTGGGTTCTTTCTCCTTTGCTTGCTCATTTTTTACATTTATAGCAATTTGTCATTGTAATCCCCTTTAGTGCTGGGGAATGGGGGGAGGGTGCCTCTGGCCTCAGATCCTCCTTCAGTTTTCCACTCTGGTCTGAGATGGAAACGGAGACTTCCAGCCTCCCTGTATCAGTGCCCACAGTCAGCAACATCCAATCCCATTGCTTCTGTACTCACTGGAAGTGTTCTGGTTCCTTCTCACCCAGGTCTGTTTCTTGACAGCACAACTGGGTCAGCATCCCTTACCAGCAGAAATTCCCTCAATCTTCCCCTGCTCAGATGCTCAGCTCTTCACAGTGTCTGGGAGGTGAAAATTCCTGTAGTTGGGGCTGAGATTACCTTTCAATCCAACTTGCCTAATGGCTTGCCATTTGCTCTTTCTTTCTTTTTTTTGCTTTTTGGAAGGCAATTGAGGTTAAGTTACTTGCCCAAGGTCACACAGCAAGTAAGTGTTAAGAGCCTGAGGCTGGATTTGAAAGCAGGTCCTCCTGAATACAGGGCAGCTGGTCTGTACACAGCTCCATGTAGTCACCCAAACCATTTGCTCTTTCAATGGAACTAGTTGGAAGGTGTTTACTCTTCACAAGGATCAAACTTTAGTCCTGGGATTTTTCTTCTGTTTGTCCCAAGAGGACCTCTGTTTTGCCCTAATTCTTGTTTATTTTAACTGATCTACATTCTCCCTGAGGAGCTGTTTTGTTATGTTTGTGGGGGAAATCTGGAGAGCTTGGAATTTTCTGATCTACTCTGCTATTTTCCTAGAATCTTTCTTCATCTTATTTTCAAAAGTATCCTGTTTTACTCTCCTTCCCTTTGAATTTCCTCCTGGTTTATATTTTTTGTACATTAAAAAAAATTACACAGAATTTTAGGAGGGGCAGAGTAAAGATGGCAGTATAGAAACAGGAGAACTCCATGAGCTCCCCCCACTACCACCTCAAATACCTATAAAATATGCCTCTAAGCAAGTTTTAGAGCTCCAGACTCCACAAAAATGATGGAATAACAAATCTCACGCTGAAGGCATCCTGGCAGGTGGTCATCACAGCACGCTGGAAGCAGAGCCCAGCCCCATGTGGTTTCAGCCCCATGGCATCCAGGAGAAGCCCTGGCTATAGCATTCAGGAGAGCAGATCATCAGCAGTTGTGGCGATTTCCAGACTCACCAAACCACAAGAGCCAAGGACAAAGGGAAAAGGTCAGTGGAACTTGGCAAAATTTGTGGGAGATGGTCCGGCCAAACTGCCTCCAGAGCTAGTAACAGTCTGAAGAAGCAGCCCTGCAGCCACCTCCAAATGGCTGTTTCAGAAGCTCCCAACCTGCAGATTGCAGGGGGGCCAAACAATCATTCAGAGACTAAGTGCTCTTTCCTTGAGCTGCCTGGAACAGATCGCGGTCTTGAGTGGTGGTCCTGAGATGTGTTTTCAGTGAGCCAAAGCTGATGGGGGCTGCAAAAAAGTGGCCTCCTAATAGCTCTGGCAGCGGCAAAAACCCCAGTAATTTGGGACAGAGCTCTACCCTCTGAAAGCAGAGTTTTGCTACCGAGCCCAAAAGCCAAGTAACTGACAGGCAACATGAGTAGGCAAAGGAAGCAAAGCAAGCCCAGTAGTCAAACCTTAGATTCCTATTTTGGGGACAAAAAGGACCAAAGTATGGAATGAGAGGAAGACAACAGTCAGAACTCCCACACCAAAAGTTTCCAAGAAAACTATGAAGTGGATAGAGGCCATAGAGGAGCTTAAAAAGGATTTAAAAAACCAAATAAGAGAAATGGAGGAAAAACTGGGGAGAGAAATGGGAATGATGCAAAAAAATCATGATAAGAGAGTTAACCTGACTGAAGAAAATAACACCTTAAAAATAGACTAACCCAAATGGCAAACAAAGGAGGCCCAAAAAGCCAATGAGGAGAAGAATACCTTAAAAAGTCGAATTTGCCAGATGGAAAAAAAATTTCAAAAGCTCACTGAAGAGAATAATTCCTTCAGAATTATAGTGGAGCAAATAGAAGCAAATGATTTTTATGAGAAATTAAGACACTATTAAACAGATCCAAACAAGTGAAAAAATAACAGCCAACATGAAATATCTCCTTGAAAAAACCACTGACTTGTAAAGTAGATCCAGGAGAGACAATTAAAAAATTTTGGGGCTACCTGAAAGCCATGAACAAAAAAAAGAACCTAGAAATTGTCCTTCAAGAAATTCTCAAGGAATATTGTCCAGATATTTTAGAATCAGAGGACAAAATAGAACTTGAAAGAATTCACCAATGACCTCTTGAAAAAGATACCCAAAAGAAAACGCCTAGGAATGTTATAGCCATGTTCCAGAGTTCCCAGATCAAGGAACAAATATTATAAGTTGCCAAGAAGAAACAATTTGAATACTGCAGAAACACAATCAGGATAACCCAGGATCTAGCAGCTTCTACATTAAGCTATCAATGGGCCTGGAATATGATATTCCAGATATCAAGGCAGCAAGGATTAAAACCAAGAATCACCTACCCAACAAAACTGAGTATAGTGTTTAAAGGGAAAATATAGTTATTCAATGAGGTGGAGGACTTCCATGCATTTTTGAGGAAAAAACCAGAACTGAACAGAAAATTTGACATTTAAACACAAGAAGCATGAGAAGGTAAACACAGAAAAGAAATCATAAGGAACTTATCAAAGTCGAACATGGAAAAATTAGAATTGTAACTTGTGAAACTTTTCTCAGTATGAGGATAGGTAAAGGGAATATAAATGT
>JAQQSW010024032.1:0-10162 GCA_028646575.1 Pseudocheirus occidentalis
CAGACATATGTGTAAGTATATATATATATATATATATATATACATTTGTATTCCCTTCCCCTACTTTCTCCTAAAATTTCATAAGTTAGTATTATCGTTTTTTCCATATTGGTATGTAAATAGTTCAACTTTGATAGATATCTGTTCTTTTATCCATTTCCTGTTTTAAGTTATCAGCACTTTGCTTTAAGTAGACCAGATTGGAAATGCCTCAATTTCAGGTCATAACTTTTTGTGGAAGAGGGTTCAACAAATAGGAATGGATTGAGGAATCTAAAAATGAGAAGAAAAAAGAAAGAAGAGGAAGTGAGGAAAGCAGAAGTAGGAGGAATGAGGAGAGAGAGAGACAGAGAGATCAACAGGGTCAGAGATTACAAAGAGGTCAATGAGAGTGAGGACTGAGAAAAGGCTTATGCAACTCACTCAGTAAACTTAAAGCTAGGAGAGACAAGTGATAATTTGGATGACAAACTGGCTCTCATTAGGTTAGAACAATGGTTCTAAATCTAATAAGATAAAATTTAATAGGAATAAATAGAGGCAGCTAGGTGGTACAGTGGATAGATAGCTGGCTATGGACTCAGGAAGATCTGACTTAAAATTCTGCCTCAGACACTAGCTTGTGTGACCCTGAAAAAGTCATTTTGATGGGGTTTAGGCTCTGGAAACCCTCTTGAATCTTCTCACTTGATGAGGCATTTGCCTGAGGCCATAAGCCTTTTGTTATTACTAGACCCAAATCTCTGATACTCTTAATCTGGCCTAGCCCTCCTTGGTCCAGCTACTTCCCACCCTTGATCCTTTCAAAATATCCATACCCAAATCTGTTACCCTTAAACTAGTTTAGCCCTCCATTATCTGTCACCTTCAGGTAGCCTTCAGCTATTTCCCATCCTTAATCTCTCATTACTGGAGTCTGACCTCAGTCCCCTGAAGATCCTCCTTAGACTCCTCTTCAAGACCCTCCCCAAACCCCTCCTCTAGACCACCCCTAGATCCCTCCCACAATCTTTCTGTATATAAGATCCATCTTGTATCCATGAAGGGGCTGAGATTAATTTAGTTCAGAGTCACTGTATGTCAGATTGTTCAGTTCTGCTTGTCCAATACAAGCATCTCAAATACTAAGGCTCCTTAAGAGTCTATCCTATTGACCTGTAGAAAAGGTTTGGTTAAAGGAGACAAACAAATAATATAAAATTATATTATTTATTTGTTATTCCCTTAAGGCTAGCAACACTTGTACAAGGAGTCAGGAGCTAAGTCCTGACTAGGGAACAAAAGGATGAGACAGCTTAAGTACATTTTAGGACCATCCCATTTCAGGGTAGCTGAGTCACACAAATTCATGATACCCATAATGGTTTAATCATTATATGAGAAAGGAATTTTCTTAATTGAATAAATGGTAAATACAATAAAACAAGAGAGATGACAAAGTGTCCATTGAAATTATGATCCAGAATATCTGTTTTCTTTACCATTAATATTCCATAACATGGTATATGTTCAGGAAATCTTAAGATAAGAAAAAGTCCCATTATTCAAGTTAAGGCCTTGAGCTGAGGGTCTTGTCCTTAAGGGCCATGAAGTAGGCTTTGTAGACATAAGGAGAGGGGTTTTCTGAGAGCAAGATGAAGCTGGGTCTGTTTGGAATTTATGATCTTTGGATGACTGTGTTAAATCCTACTCCCAGCTTTATCTGGTCTCTGGAGTGGCTGATGTAGAAAGAGAGCTTTTTTTTTTTTTCCAACAGAGGTAAAGCAGTCTGATTAATTCAGACTTTGACCAAAATAGGATATTAAATGATTATCAACCCATTGTGGCAGATCTTTAATAAACTTTGTTTTACTTTAGCTGAGAGAAGGCTTGAGTCTAATTCGTTTGGCAGGACCCAGTGTGTTGGGATTTTGGGGTCCCAATCCTCAATAACTTAACATTTAACACTTGCCTCGGTTTCCTCATCTATAAAATGAGCGGGAGAAGGGAATGGCAAACGACTCCAAGAAAACCCAAATGGGGTCACCAGGAGTCTAATGCAACTGAAATGACAGAACAACAACAAATTAGGAATAAATACTCGGTGCTGTGAGTCCAGTGATCTCATCTGTAAGAGGAAAGGGTGGGACCAGATGACCCTTAAGGTTCTTTCTAGCTCTCATCTCAGATCTCTATGGTCCTTATCATATGATTTCATATGATATTGTTATAATAAATGTCATGTCCTACACTTTGGGATTAAAAAAAAATATTCCTTGTATGACTGAGATTTAGAGTGACCAGGCTTTGCTCTGCCCAGGGAATTTGCCTTGGGGAAGAAAATTTAGAGGGTATCCATAGCACTTATACTGCCCTAAGGGATACCCCCAGGCACAGCTCCATGTTGGGGTGGATCTGTTTCTGGATGCAATTCAGTCATAGGATGGTAAGGAAAGGGGTAAGAGCAGGAACATTAAGGGATCTGTCTCACAGAAATCCCTGGGAGAGCTGAGGGATGACCAAGTATAGAGAGAAGTCCAGCTCTGGACACAGCCTACCTCCTCCACCCCCACCTCCCGAGCTAATGCCTTAGTGCCCAGCAGCCCAAAGTCCAGATTGCAGGAGAGTAAAACATGAGTGGAGGTAGGGTCTCTCTAAGACAATTCAACACTCACACTTCAATCCATGAAGAAAGATGGTAGACTTCACTCTCTAGGTGGTTCATGAACTAGGGAATCCTCCCAGTGGGTTCCCTTTCAACTTATCTGCTCATTAGCCTTCTGAGACTAGGGGACAGTGCATGGGAAGGGTGAGAAGAGCTGGGGTCTAGTGCTTCCTCTGACAGAGGCTCTGAACTTCTGTAAAATGAAGATTTGGATGAAATGGTTCAAAAGTCTCTTCCAATTCTCAACAGTCCGTGAGTCTAAGAGATTTGGATCCCCTTTTACCCAATCTCTGCTTGGTTTCAGTAAGATGAATAAGCCTCTCCTATGATCTTGGGAAAGTCATTTTCTCATTCTTAGGTTCCTTATCTGTAAAATTTCCATTTCCGTGGTTGAACTAGCTAATTAGCCCTAAGATCAGTTAGTCAATCAATAAACATTCATTAAGCACCTACTCTGTGCCAAGAAGTGTGCTAAGCACTGGGGAATACCAAGTCTGGGCAAAGTTACTCCAGGCATAGTCCCCTGCTCCCTTCTTCCCTAATCAGCATTTTATATACTCTCTTTGAATTATTATAATGTAGAAGGTTCATTATGGTGCAAGGATCTTATCTAGGGACCAACCTGTCCTGTCCTGCTGACCAAGCGGGGCCCCCCACCCTTTTCACCCAGAACATGACCCTAGTCTGTTCTGGGGAATTCCAAGCCCTTTTACCCCCATGATGCTCCACCCAGCTCTGGAAAGTACTGACTATGGTCCTCTACCCTGTGCCCTCCACCCTGTTCTAGGAGGGACCCCCAGGACACAGGAAAGTTGCACCCTTGTACCCTTGCACCATATTCCCAAATTAGCCCTGAGCTATGGATCTAACCAGTGGCTGGTTTTTGCTTCTGTTATGCCTCTGCTAGCTCCCCTCCCTGATAGTGGCTTTTGTGGTTTTGGTCTATATAATCAAGTCTGTAAATCCCCAAAATCACTACTCATTTGAGTCAATACACTTGGGTACTCATGCGCTTAATTAATAAATCCACACCTAAATTTATCTTGAACCCAGGTCTATGCTCCCTCTTATTCTCTGCACAACAGGGGTAGGAAGGGAAAGAGGAGTAGTTCACCTGGGATAGCCACTACTATGGGACAGTCCATTCCTATCTATCATTATATAGCTTATTATTTTAACAAATGTTTCTTGCTAATTAGGTGTGAGCTCACTTGTGTCTATGTTGCCTTTGGGATCAGGATTCAGTGCTCAGTGGTAACGCCCAAGTCGTACCATCTTTGTTCCATCTGATGTTCCAGTTGATGAAACTAGGTTTGTCATCAACCCAGCAAACTGTGTAATTATGCAAAGTTTCAGGCTTTACAACTGTAGCTGCTCTTTTAGTTACTCATTTATCAAAAAAGAAAAATTAAGATCCTACCTTTCAGATTGAATCTATATATCCATCCGTTCAGAATTCAAATGAACGTAACTGATTAATACACTATTTTCATTTATAATGCTTGAGGGAATCTGCTTTCCTTAATCAACTTAAGTGTCACTAATGAAGAAGATTTATCATTGCCTTGAAATTTAATCAGCATTTCCACTGGGCTCATGAAAATGTGTTCCCTCATTAAGAGCAAAGATGGAGATTAAAGACAGAGGTAATTGTCTTTAAGCACTGGGTTTGGCAAAATAAAGCCTTTCTCTTTAGAAGCTGAGTCAAAGTTTAAGGTTGTAGTTGCTCCTCTTGGGTCAATAACCACTGTGCAATAGGCTTAATATGTCCTTTGCAAACCACTTGTTCTTTCTATCGTGTGATTTCCAGTCACCTCACCATTCTGGAAATCCCCCTTTGGACTTGCTTTACCTCGTCAGCAGTGTTGTCTTACCACTGAACTCCAATGACTGTGGAAGTGAGAACCAGGCTGACTTCAAGCAGTTCTGCCTGACTTAAATCCAGTTTATGTGCAAATCCAAAGATATCACCCATACCATTTTTCTGTTTTTATCAACCTCAAAAATCTTGTGGCAAGAGACAAGTAAACAGACAGCAGGTGCAGATGCACTGGGAGATGTAGTCACAACCCGCACATAGGCAGCCCAGGCCACAGGGTCATCTTCTCACTGGACTGAAGCAGCAAGGGGATTTGGCAGCCTGTTGGATGTCTGAACAACCTTTTTCTGGTGGGGAGCAGGGGACTAAGAATTATTTAATAGTAATATATGAAAATATTCATTTTGAAAATGAGAAAAATATGGTCTTAAAAAACATTTTAAAGAGTTTTGTGTAGTAAATTCTAGCCCTCCCTCCTTTCTTCCCTTGTTCCCCTTCCCCTCCCTGTGACAAGCAATCCCATATAGATTAAACATGTATAATCATGGAAAACATTTTCATATTAGTAATTTTGTACAAGAAGACTTAAAGAAGAAAAGAATGAAACAAAGGAAGGAAGGAAAGAAGGAAGGAAAGAAGGGAAGAAGGAAGGAACAAAACTGAAAAAAAGTGTATTCAGATAGTAATTACTTCTTTCTCTGGAGGTGGGTAGCATGCTTCATCATGCATCCTTTAGGATTGTCCTGAATCATTGTATTGCTGAAAATGGTTAAGTCATTCACAATTCTTTACTATAAAATATTGCTGTTACTGTGCACATCATTCTCCTGGTTCTGCTCACTTCACTTTGTATCAGTTCAGTAAGTCTTTCTAGGTTTTTCTGAAATCACCTTGCTTGTCACAAAAGTATTCCATCACGGTCATATGCCACAGCTTGTTTAGCCATTCCCCAACTGATAGACATCCCTTTGATTTCTAATTCATAGCCACAACAAAGAGTTGCTATAAATATTTTTCTAAAAATAGGTCCTTTCCCCTTTTTTGGATGTCTTTCTGATATAGATCTAGCACTGGTATTGCTGGATCAAAAGGTATGCACAGTTTTATAGACCTTTGCATGTGCTTCCAAATTCTGAGCAGCCTTCTTTAAGGTCCACACTTCTGTCCTGGTGTGAAGAAGAGGCTAGGAAAGGCCTCCTAAAAATTTTGTCTGCTTCTCCAGGTCTGGTCTGAGATCAAAACACAATAAAAGTACAAATACTTTTGCAAAGACAATTCCACTTACCATCAGTATATGGAAAGTGCACACACTCATGGATGGCTCAGGGTGAGAGAGAACGCAGCAGGTATTAGATCCAAATAGCAGTCCTGAGTGAAACAAGGCTGGCAAATCAAGACTAACTTAAATAACATGGAGCTGGATACCCATTTGGTCTGGGATGGTTGCCATGATGAAGAGTACTGTGAGGTTGGCATAGATTTTACCATAAAAAGTAATCTAGCCAGCTAGTTTATATGCTTCCCAAAAGGGGTGAATGAGAGGCTGATGACAAAGTAATTGTCACTTGCAAGAAAGCACCATGCCACCAGAGCATCTGCTCCCACCATGAATAACCTTGATGAGGTCAAAGAAAAATTTTATAAAAACCTGAAGACCCTCATCATCAATGTGCCAAAAGATTTTAATTCTGGGTGACTTTAACGCCAGAACGGACATGGGAGGGAGTCCTTGGAAGGAATGGAGTCAGCAACAGCAACAGCAATGGTCACTTACTGCTGAAGACTTGTGTGTCTCATGACCTTCTCATCACCAACACTGTTTTCTGTTTACCTAAATGCAATAAAACTTCACCCATGCAGCCTTGCAGCAATCATAGGCATTTAATAGACTACATCATCATAAGGAGAAGAGACAGGCTGTGAGAATGACAAAAGTGACATGTGGCACAGAGTGGTGGATTGACCTTAGATTTGTACTTTCCAAGCTAAACATTTGCATTCAACAAAATCAACAGCCCTGAAGCAAGATAACTCTGAGGAGATTTAATGTCAACAGATTAGAACAGAGTGCTTCTCTGTGTTTGAACAGTTTGATGCTAACTTGGAGGGAAAGCTGAGCCAACACACAGTTGGCAACAGTGGAGCAGAAAAGGAATTAGCATTACTCATCTGGCCGAGAACACTCGCAAACATCAAGACTGGTTTGACAAAAATCATGGGGAAATTCAGAAACTGAAAAATGAAAAAAGAGAACTCCACAGGATTTACCAGCAGGATAGCTCCGTGTTTAATCCCATCAAAGTAAAGTAGGAATGGAGATTACAGAGATGCAGCATTCTTGGTTCAGTAAGAAGGCAGATGAAATTCAGTTTTATGTTGATAGTAACAGTCCATAGCATTTTTATGATGCCCTAAAGGCTGTTTATGGGCCATAAACCTATGATGTATTTCAATTCCTGGTGTTGATGGAGTCACATTGATAAGGACATGATCAGGGAGAGATGGGCTGAACACTTTAATAGTATCATCAATCAATGATGAAGTCATATATCTTAGGTTAAAATCAGTCCCTCTCTAGTTAAACTTTCAACTGAAGAAGAGGTTTTGAACACCATTAGGCTTCTCTCATGTGGCAAAGTGCCTAGTGCTGATTCTATTCCAGCTGAGATTTACAAGGCAGGGGCCCACTGCTCATACAAAAGCTTACAGAAATTCTCTGGGTTATATGGCAAAAGGAGGTTACCCCCAGGAGTTCAACAATGCCTCCATTGTCCATCTCTCTAAAGGAAACGGAAATAGGTTGTCCTGTGACAACCCCAGAGGGATTAGTCTTGGATGATCTCTTTGTTTTTTTTTTTTTTTTTGCTTTTTGGAGGGCAGTTGGGGTTAAGTGACTTGCCCAAGGTCACACGGCTAGTTTTTTTGTGTTAGTGTCTGAGGCCAGATTTGAACTCAGGTACTCCTGACTCCAGGGCCGGTGCTCTATTCACTGCGCCACCTAGCCGCCCCCCTTGGATGATCTCTTAGTCTTGGTTGGCAAGATTCTTACCAGAGTCCTCCTTAGTGGGCTGATTCTTCACCTGGAAGACAGTTATCTACAAAAGAACCACTGTGGCTTCAGACAGGGCTGAGGAATGGTTGCTACAGTGTTTGCTGCTCAACAACTCCAGGAGAAATGCCAGGAATAGAGCAGAGGTCTATATGTAACATTCTTCGATCTGACCAAGGTCTTTGATACTATCAGCCATGAAGGCTTGTGGAAAATTATGGCAAAATTTGGTTTCCTGCAGAAGCTTATCAATATTCTATGTCAGTTTCTTGACAGCATGTTTGCATGGGTTCTGGATAATGGACAATGCTCTTATACTTTCCCAGTCATCAATGGAGGGAAGCAAGGGTGTGTGTTGACTCCCAAGTTTTTCAGCATGATGTTTTCAGCAATATTGCCAGATGCCTTCAGTTAGGACAAAAATGACATCAAGGTCAGCTACTGCATTGAAGGTAAATTATTCAACTTGAAAAGACTAAAGTGGAGGGAGAGTTGGTGTGTGACTTTTTGTTCACAGATGATTTGCACTCAGTGCAGGCTCTGAGGCTGAGATGCAGCAAAGTATGGACTGATTCTCTGCTGATGGTGCTAATTTTGGCCTAAAAATTAATATCAGGAAACCAGAGGTTCTCCATCAGCTGTCACCATCAGTTGGAACCATCAGTTACAACAAATGGAAAAATTTTTAATGCTGTGGATAAGTTCTCTTACCTTGGCAATATACTTTCCAGGGATATCCACATGGGTAAATAAGTTGACACATGCATTGCCAGAGCTATCTCAGTGTTTGGGAGGCTCTGAAAGAAAGCATGGGAGGGAAGCATTAAACTGCTTACCAAGCTGAAGGTCTACAGAGCAATTGTACTGACCTCATTGTAGCCCTCTAAAACCTGAACATGCCAGGAAAACAAACTGCTTCTGTTTGAATTATCTTAGGAAGAGTCTGAAGATCTCTTATCAAGATAAGGTACCAGACACTGAGGTCCTTTCTTGAGCTGAACCACAAAGCTTTCAAACTCTACTGCAAACTCTACTGATAGTCTGGCCACATTGTTCAAATTCCAAAAGTATGTTTGCCTAAAAGACTATTTTACAGAGAACTCACACAAGGCAAGTGCTCACACAGAGATAAGAAAAAGCAATATAAGAGTCCTAAGGTCTCTCTGAAGAACTTTAGAATCAGTCATGAGACACAGAAGATACCGGCACAGGCCCACCCAACATGGTATGGCTGTGTCAAAATAGGTGCTGTGCTCTATGAGCAAAGCAGAATTGCAATAGCTCAAAATAAATGTGAGATGTGCAAATTTAGAGACATCTCTACCCCCAATGTTCATCTGGAATATTTGTGTCCAACCTATGGCAGTCTTCCAAGCTTGTATTGATCTGATCAGTCAGTCAGACACTCTGTTCCTTGATCCCAACACGGATGATCATTTTGGTTCTCCTCTAGCACAAAGGACAACAACCAATCAACCAACCAACCCTATTAATGTCCTTTTTAAAAAATGTAATAAATTTTATTTGTTTTCTTGTTTACATTGTTCATTTTCATGAGATTTTTGAGTTACAAATTTTCTCCCCGTCTTTCCCCGACCCCACCCCCAAAACAGCGATCCCACCGTGGAGCCCCTCCCCTGGTCTCCTCTCTAACGTTCTGGTAGGGCAGGGAGGGTCTCCCTATCCCAGCCCCTGTATATCTATATTCCTAGCTGCAGGTGTTCCAGAGCTTTAAATTCTAGATTCTTTCAGTTCCTCCCCTGTCACTCACTCCCGCTGGAAGGACAACGAATTCAATACAGGTTGTGTAGGTGTGATTATATAGGACATCTTCATAGTGTGCATATTGTGATAGTGATCATATGTCCCTCCTTCCTATCCCTCCCCCCGCTTGTTCTGTTCTTTACCCTGTCCCTGTCCATTTATTGAAGTGTGAGCATCCAGCATCCCTCCCCCACACCCTCCCCTCCCCTCTGTCATCCCGCCTTTCATCCCCATGCCCCCTACTCTATTGTGTGGCATGATGGCCATTTTAGAGTTTATGCCATTTCTTCCCTAAGCCAGATTCGATGAGAGTAAATGGAAGTAAAGTTGTAACAGTTATCCCTTGCCTCTTCCACATGGGATGATTAGCCCCATTTTGTCTCTCCCTGTCTCCTCTCATGCTAGTCCTCTCCCACCTCAGAATTTGCCTTTTAAAATATCATCCCTTCCTATTCAATTGATCCTATGCCCTCTATAAACCCACATATACACATGCTCAGATACGTATTCATATGCATATATAGCATTCTATATAGACATATGTGTGAGTATACATATATATCCATTTGTATTCCCTTCACCTATCCTCATACTAAGAAAAGTTTCATAAGTTACTATTATCATTTTTCCATATTGGCATGTAAATAATTCAAATTTGATAACTTACTTATGACTTTTTTCCCATGTTTACCTTCTCATGCTTCTTGTGTTTGATTGTCAAATTTTCTGTTCAGTTCTGGTTTTTTCAGCAAGAATGCTTGAAAGTCCTCCACCTCATTGAATGACCATGTTTTCCCCTGGAATAATATGCTCAGTTTTGCTGGGTAGTTGATTCTTGGTTTTAATCCCAGCTCCCTTAATCTTCGAAATATTATATTTTGATCCC
>JAQQSW010024033.1:0-10162 GCA_028646575.1 Pseudocheirus occidentalis
AACAGGGGAGTGTCTCAGCCAATAGCATTCTGCCACGTCAACAGGGGAATTCACACCTTCCAGACAAGGCTCACACCTTCCATACAGAGCTCACATCTTCCAGACAGAGCTCACACCTTCCATACTTAGCCCTCAATATCCAACAAATTGATTACCATTACACCTCTGCAGCTCTCATATCTATTCTATGATCTTCTTAAAACTCTTACATCATTTCTTTAAAGAATTGCAGTTGTTCTTGTGGAAGGTTTTTTTTCCCCTCTGAGGTTTTGATTATTGGTGTTCCTTATTCTCCTCTTCTGGGTTTTTGTCTTCATTATCCCTCACATCATAAAAGTCCTGTAATTTTTTGGGGGGAGGGGTGTTTACTCAATTTTGCTGCTGAGGCCTCAAGTATTAACTCCTAAGTCTTCTCTTCTCTGGGCATCAGATCACATTGAGGACCTTTCCTATGCCTCCATGGTCTTTCTTTAAGCCAGGGTCCCCTTTTCCTGAGAGATCAGACTAAGTTAGGGTTTGAGGCTTGCCTTTACCATTGACACCAAAGTTATCCTCTCTCATAACTGACCTTAATTAAAGCCCTTTCCTTTGGATGAAGAAAGAGATAGGAGAGGCTTTTCTTTGTTCTCAATAAATCCGAGATTGTCCTTCTTTGGTGGAAATAAGTTGTTGAGGTCTTTTCCTTGAGAGTGAGGGATAGGGAAGGGGGACTTTTTATTTTTATTTACCCCACTACATTAAGGTCCTTAGAAGGTTTTTTGAAGGTTTTATTTGATGTGATAGTTTTGGCCATGTAAACTAAAAGATATGGTTTTTTTTTTCTTTTTTCCTATGTTCTACTAGTGTCTCTTTTCTTTTTTTAGAACTACAAAGCAATCAGTTAGTGCTTGGAATTAGGGGAATAGTCTGCTGGTTCTTCATTACTATGTCTGCAATTCCACAACTGAGCTGATTCAACTCTTCTTGAGTACCTTGTGATGAGTTCTAAATAAACCATCTGGTTTTTTCCTTTTTCTTCCATCAAACTAACCTGTTTATTTCTTCTCTTTCTCTCTCTCTCTCTCTCTCTCTCTCTCTCTCTCTCTCTCTCTCTCTCTCTCTCTCTCTCTCTTTTTAATCATTAGAGGAATTCTCATAGGCTCTAGGAGTACAGCAGGCTGAGTGAGAAGAGGCCAGAGGTTAGAAAATGATAGGAATTCCCCACCCACCCAACCCCAACTCCTTCAGCCATTGATCAACAAAACTTGTTTTGATAGAAACAAGCATTTGCAGGTCACATATACCCTATTACTATGCCAGGTGTTTCAAGGGACATAAAGATGAATAAGACATAATCGCTGACTTGAAGGAGTTTAAAATCTAATAGTGAAGATGACAGGTCCACTAATCACAATAATAGAAAATGCAGCAAAATGCTGGGGCAGTTCAGATAAGGAAGAAATTGCTTTGGGCTAGGTATAGAGAGTGGTTGGAAATAAAAAAAGAGTAAAGAGAAAGAGAATCATAGAATTTTAGAGGGGGAAGAAACCTAAGAAATTTAGTCCAATGCTTTATAACCCAGTTTAATGTTTGCAACATTATATCGTGTGCAAGTAAACTGTCTATGTATTTTACTAAAGACTGCTGTGTCACCCACATCATAGAAATGAATTGATAGATTCAGGGGGTAAGGAACAGAGGGAAAAAGCAGGGAGTGAAGGGTGGTATGAGAAAAATACAGGGAGAAGAATCGGATTTTAAATTTTAGCAGATATTTTGTGGACTGGTAAAAATTTACCATGGACTAAATGGCATAATAAGAAAAGCAATTCTTGTTGTTGTTTTTCTACTTCAAAACTCCTGATTACAAATCCCTGGCTCTGTTATTAGGTACCAGTATGATCTCAGTTTTCCTCTGTGGAAAGTGGAAGGCTCCCTTCCATTTCTAAGTCCTAAGATACCATAAACTCTAATTGAAACTTGATTATTTTACAGAGGAGAAAACAAAGGTTCAGAGAGATCACAAAGCTACCAAATGGCAGATTACAGACTAGAACCCAGGACTCTGTCCCAATCCAACACTCTATGTCTACTTTCATCATTAGCAGAAAATCAAGTATGTTTTTCCCATCTCCTAGAGAAAAGAGAAGAATGTGTTATAATTCTGAACACACACACACACACACACACCTGCACACACACTTTCAGTCTTTCAGTGCCTGGAAAAGATGTCACCAACTCAGAGGACATGAGTACATATGCCATTGACACCAACCCCAAAACTCATTGAACATGACACCAGTTCCCCTCTGGGCTTCAAGCCGGCCAGCTGGCAGTGATTCTCTACAAGTATTCCCAAAAAATGAGACTAGATAAATAGGAACTCAACTTCAGCAGCTCCACATGTGGAGGAGGAAGCAGAGTTCCTGAAAACACACAAAACAAATTTGCTTTTTCTGCTCGGTAGGCAATGTGGACCTATGAATCAAATACAGGATTTGGAGCCAAGATACTTAGGTTGCTTTCCTGACTCAGTCCATGAGTCACTGACTGGGTGATTATGATTATACTTTACAGTCTTATTAATTAGGAAGTGCTGATTTAATTCCTGTATAATATTGATCAGGTGACCTAAAAGGAAAAAAAATCACCTTCTTATTTTAATCAGACATGTAATTTCATTAGTGTAGGGAGCTGTCCTGAAAGAAATGACCTCTTCAATGCAGATTAGAACCTTTTCTATAACTAACATTCTTAGTTACCTGGGGCACTGAGATATTAAGTAACTTGCCCAGGGTCACAGAGGCAGTAGTATACATTAGATGTAGGCAAGAATTTGGACCAGGTTACTGAACCCAGAAGCTAGCTCTCCATTCACCCACCATATAGTCTCCAGATCAAAGAAGAGTAGTATAAAATTAGCCTTCACAGAATCCTATTCTGATGGCTTATCATTACATGGAGGTGACCCTGTGTTTGAACTAAGGTCTTCCTGTCCAGGGCTTCAGCCACTGACCCACCTAACTGCTGCTAAATAGTTCTTTTTCTTCCTGCTTCTATAAAAAACAGTAGAATTTGTGTAAGAACAAAGATGGGAAAATCAGTTGAATAGAAGAAGTGTGTATATCATGTTGCAAGTGACACAATCATGAGAACATTGAGGAATTATCACAAGGTATATATAAGAAGGAAAAATATAAAAGACATGGGGGAAAAAACTCAGACCTAATTAATAGCAGGAAAAAAATGCAGCCAAGATGACATCAATAACCACCAACCTATATGTCTACTTTCCCAGCTATAAAAATTTTTAAAGAGAATCATCTGCCCACATATTGAAGTCATCCTCAAAGCAGGTATCAGTGGGGACACCTACAACATCCACCTTTAAAAACCCTCCTCTTACAGAGAATTTACTCTAACCCCACCCCCTGCTTCCAGGAAGTCATTCCAATTTTTGGTAGGAAATTGTTCCTTATGTTAAAACAAAATTTACCTCCCTCTAATTACTATCATTGGGTTCTGATTCCACCTTCCAGTATAGAATAGAAGAAGCCTTTCTTTCAAGACACTTCAGACAGCTGAAGGCAGATACCATGTCCTATACCAAATACCGATACTCCTACCATATCAAGTTCTCTTCCTCAAGCTAATAACAACAACAATAATAACACCTGGTATTTATATCGTGTTTTAAGGTTTGCAAAGTGCTTTACAAAATGCTACTTCATTATATCCCTCTTTCGTGGGGAAGCTAAGAAAGATAAAGCTTAAGTGACCTGCCCAGGGTCACACAGCTAGTAAGTGTTTGAGGCAGGATTTGAACTTAGGTCTTACTGACTCCAAGTTCAGCACTCTAACCCCTGAGCTATCCAGCTGCCTCCAATAGCAGCCATAATCATATGATAATCATTGCATAAAATGGTCTACAGACCTTTAGTCATCCTGGTTAACCTCTGGCTGCTCCCCAGTTTCTCTGTGTCACTTCTCAAATATGACCTTTACTATTTATACACAATATTCTAGACGCTGACTAAGTCAGAGTGCAATGGCCCTCTAACCTCCCTTGCTATGGAAACTACCTATTAATGTATTCTAAGATTACATTAGCTCTTCTGGCTCCCACATCACCTTGCTGACTCATACCAATGCTATAGTCTACTAAACGCCTTAGAACTTTTCTACAGAGACTGCTTTCTATCTATATCCTGTAATTATACAGTTGATACTTTTTGACCCAAATACAGAACTTTACATTTGTCTCCATGAAGTTTCATTTTCTTAAGCTTCCTAGTTCTGATACTTAATGTATCATCTATCCCTCCAGGTTTGGTGTTATCCACGAAATTGATAAGTATGCCATCCAATGCCTTCCTGCCATTCACTAATTTTTTTTTTTAATTTGACTAGAAAAGGACAAAGCTCTACAATGCTTAAAGTTTTCCCCCCAGGTTGACACTGGTCCTTCTTTGCCATTAAACCAATCTTTGAGTCCATTCAGACAACCAACCTGCATTGTCTTCCAATCTCCATCTCCACCTTGTCCACAAGAACATTGTGAAAGATTCTGTCAAATGTCTTGATGATATCCACATATACTGTTTATAGTATATCTATTTCGGATAGAAACTGTTACAGACGATCAGTAAAACTGGGTCTAGAATTGAAGAGGGCAATGTAGAATTGGATTACATTTGTGAAATTATATCACCTTTTAGTGACCCAAAGACGCTCTCTGATTCAAAAACTCATAAACATCCAGATTTCTTCCAGTGGTTCTATACGACTGCAAATTTTAGAACCTCATAGTCTCTAAAGCAGCTGTTCTCACCTGTGGGTTATGTTCAATTTGTAACAATGAAAATACATCCTGCCTATAAGATATTTACATTATGATTCATAACAGTAGCAAAATTACAGTTATGAAGTAGCAATAAAAATAATTTTATGGTTGGGGAGTCACCATAACATGAGGAACTGTATTAAAGGGTCACGGTATTAGGAAGGTTGAGAACCATTGCTCTAAAGAATCAAAATTCCAAAGAAAAGTTGGAGATATAAGGCAGGCTTAAGGAGATGCAATTTATTACCAATGGTGACTAGCACAGATTAAGAAGTATAAGAGAAAATATAATTAAGAATATGTGATATGAAAGAAGACAGATCAATCATGTAGTCAAAAGCAGGGACAAAAAAAAACCAGTTATTGCAACCATACCCATAAAAGGTTTTTTGTTTTTAAAGTCACCTATTTGTGGAGGATTTATGAGAGGACAGAGATAAGAAAAAAGTATGATAATAACATATGGATGGGTTCTGGCCTGCACTCTGAGGAATGACTGCTCCGTGGCTCTACTCTGATCAAACCACATCTGGATTTTCAGGTTCCTCTCTGGGAACCACATTTTTAAAAAAGGCATGGATAAACTGGAAAGCTTCCAGAGGAGGGCAACCACTATAATAAAAGTGTCTCAAGATCATATGAAGATTATTTGTCATATAAAGTTTGATTGAAAGTACTGGAGTTGTTTAACCTGAAGAAAAGAAAGTTGTCTAGAGGCTAGGATGGAGTGAAGGGAGGGTGGGAAGGAAATGCTGGCTTTCTTTAATATTTTAATTTGCAAAAAAAAAGATTAGATTTGCCCCCAGAAAAACAGTGGGTGAAGGTAGCAAAGAGACAGATTTAGACAGATATAATGAAAAACTTGCTAATAATCAGCTGCTCAAAGTAGATATAGAGAGGATTACTTGTTCAGGCATGGGCTGGATTACAGGCCAACCTAGAAAAGATTTTCCTCTCAGTATGCCATCCTATACCTTCATCCCATTCATTGATTTTGGGTTGGTTTTTTTTTAGTTGACTAGAATAGAGCAAAAAAAATTTCATCTTGAACCTAAAAATGTTATTCCCTAAGCTAATGGTATTTAGGGGGTAACTATAATTCTGGCCCCATACCCTTTCTCTGGAAAGAATTCAATGATCAATCTCTGGCCTCAACTTCCTGTTTTCACTCCCTGCAAGAATCAGGGTTTCCCTTGGAGAAAGGAAGAGGAAGAGATACTAGAGATATCCATTCATGTCCCCCTGTGAGTCACATCTAGACAGACTCATTTAGATATACATAACACAAATAGAGGAAGGAAGGAAGGAAGGAAGGAAGGAAGGAAGGAAGGAAGGAAGGAAGGAAGGAAGGAAGGAAGGAAGGAAGGAAGGAAGGAAGGAAGGAAGGAAGGAGAAAGAACTGTGTGTACCTACACATACATATATATGCATTTGTGTATACTGTGTATACATATGTGTATGTGTATACATGTGTGCACCTATGTATACATATACACTCATGCATACATACATATACACATACACATAGATGTATACACTCAAACATACAAATACAGACCAAAAAACAGCATGTTAAATCTTCTGTGCTGCTCAGTATTCGGATTGATCCCATGAGTGACCGCTACACTTCCAGCCCAGGTAAGATAAGGACACCCTGTATACACATACATACCTAGGTGTGTGTATATGTGTGTGTATGTATGTTCATATACATGCACGTATACCTATACACATATATAGGGGGAAAAGATAATGAAACAGAAAATAGCTTGAAGCCAGAAAGTCTGAATTTAAGGCTCTGACACATACTATCTGTGTGATTCTGGACAAATCACCTAAGTTGGTGCTTGAAGCAACTCCATAAGACTATAAGCACCAGAGAAGATCCTTATCTGCACTGGTAAAGGTGATTTCCTCTTCTGGTGGGAGTTCTTTATACATTGGTATTCACAGGTCTAGTCCCTATGGCAATATACATACAGACATGCATGCATACATACACACATACATACACCTCTATAAACACTTGCATTTTTTCCTCCACTATATAAAGGCTTGTCATATAATCAGCATGCCACATTTCTATAGCACCTTAGGGTTCACAGAGCATTTCCTCACTTCATGCCTGGTTACAAGGAACATAAAAAATAGAAAAACCTGGGGACAACTTTACATTTTGCTGACTTTTGTCATTATAATTAAACATAGAATAAATAAAACAAAACAGAAAATACTTTTTTCATAAACACATCCCTTGCCAGACATCTCTCAAATGAAGTCTTCTCTGAGAGGGCATTCACTGCCTTCTGGGTGTTCAACCTTTCTCTGGAAGAAAGTCAGAAAGAACAAAACAAGAGGAAACAGAAATTTTAAAATGCATTAAAGAGGAGACTCTTGAAAGATCCTACTTCAAAGTCTTGAGTGTGGAGCAGAGACTAAGAAATTGACCAGAATCAGTTTTAGAATCAGAGATTGCAATGCAAGATATTTGGAAGGGAAATTTAAAGAATATCTTAAAGAACGAAAAAAAGTAAACATTCTTAAATTTAATTAATTTGCAAAAAGAAGAGCAAAGCAGTGGTCAAATAATGCAAACTGACATTCTTCTAGAGCTTTGAGGTTTGCAAAGGACTTTATATACATATATGTCATTTGATCTTCCCAACAACCCTGTGAGGTAGAGTAATTATTATATATCACAGTCATAACTAGGGTGTAGTAATTGGTACTTTGTCCTAGGGCATCAAAATTCAGAAGACACTGATAGCACTTAGATTCCTTCAGTAGCACAGAAACAACAATTCTTATTAATTTAACACTAAGTTAATAAGAATAATTCACTTCCTTATTCTTTCCCTGATAGCCATATCCCAGGAAAGCTACTCCTAAGTCCAGCTTAACTTGACTTTCCTCACTTCAGTGATCCTCAGTGATACCTCACAGTATCCCAAATGTCTCCACACAATAGGGAAGTATCCCAGCGTCTCCCTCCCACCAACTGAATTGTCTTCAAAAGTTAAATGCCATTTGACTCTCCATACTTTGTGAACTTTACTCTAGTTGCCAAAATTGCTGGTTACAATCACGTATCATCTCCATTTTGTAGATAAGAAAGCTGTGATTCAGGCTAAATATCTTATCACACAACTAGTAAGAGTTAGAGGTAAATATGCAACTCATTTTTCCCTTGCCTCTGAGTCTGCCAGTCAATCTAAAACATACCACCTCCATCTCAAGGGAAACTGAATCTCCGCACTAGAATCAGGGAAAAAGGTATGAGAGCATGCCCTCCAAGACCAAGAAAATGAAGACTGTTTATTCACTGTTTTTCCAAGAGGGAAACCTCTGTCCAGCAATCGCAATGATGATTATGATGATGATAACAAAAGTAATAACTAGCATTAGTTGTTGTTCAGTCACATTTGACTTTCCATGACCCCATTTGGGATTTTTTTTGGCGAGGATACCAGAGTGATTTGTCATTTCCTTCTCCAACTCATTTTAGAGACGAGAAAATGGAGGCAAACAGGATTTAGTGACTTGCCCAGGATCACAGAGCCAACAAGATTTGAAGTTGACTTCTTCTTGAACTTATTCTTCTTGACTTCATCGCCAGCACTCTGCTGTGCCACCTAGCTGTCCAGAAGCATGTAAACTATATAAACTAACATTTATATGGCACCTATTATGTGCTAGTCACTGGGCTAAGAACTATTCAAATATTATCTCATTTGATCCTTACTACTCCCTGGGAGGTAAATACTATTATAATCCATATTTTAACTAAGGCAACTAAGGCAAATAGAGGCTAAGTGACTTATCCAGAGTTATACAGTGTCTGAGCCCAGATCCAAACCTGTCTTCCTGATCCCACTTTGTAAAATAAAAGGTTTTATAAATCCTAAAGCATTATATAACTTTCCATGTATAGGATTACAGATCTTAGTTTCAATGGACCTCAGAGGCCATGGTCAACAAGCATTGAGTAAATGTGTGCCAGGAACTGTATTAAGTGCTGGGAATACAAAGAAAGGCAAAAACAGTACTATTCTCAAGGAACTCACATTCTAATAAGGGAGACAATATGCAAATAACTATGTATAGAGAAAATAAAAATCTTGTAAATGGGAGATGATCTTAGAGGAAAGGGAGTAGGAGTGGGAAGAGACAGAGAAAGGTCTTGTCTAGAAAGCAGGATTTGAGTTAGGGCTTAAAGGAAGTGAGGAAAGCCAGAAGACTCCAGAGAAAGAACTGATAAATAGAAATATGTATAGGTGTAGCACCAATGCAAAATTTATAGTGCCCATAAGCAGTATAAATAGACCCACATGGTGCTTGATCACAAAATATAGCAGACTCTCCATATAGAAGACAAAAGAAAAACATTTATTCAGACACCAGAAAACCAAATCCCAAAACCAGTAAGCCAATTCCATCATAGTAAGAAAGAAGTTAATAAGCCACAATAGCACAGAGAGCCACAGCATCCTTTAGCCTTTCCACAAACCAACATACAGCCAACTTTTACTCACAAGCCTGATTGAACTCCTTGCCTGAGCATCCTCTCTTTCCCATCACCTATCTGGTTCTGACTCCCAGCTTCCTGAAGGTTCTGTTCCACCCTTCAGCAAACTCCTCCCACCACAGGCTCCATGTGATTACATTCAACCTATTAGGGGGCAGAGTTTTTTTCAAAGCAGGGAAGGTCTTCAAATTCCCTGAGGCTTATTAAGGGGCATGGAAGATCTTAAAATTACCACTACTATTACAATAGGATAATTTTATTTTTATATATACATATGCACACATACAAACACTTGTGTCTAATGGTAGTCATCTCCAGGGAAAGGAGGGAAAGGAAGAGGGGAAAAAAAGAAATTCCCATGATAATTTTGTTGTATATTTGAAAGGAATAGCAAATTGTACATAGTCGATTTAATGTTTCATGTGCAGTCTTTTTTTATTGTTCTATGTTAGGGAAATGCTTGTTTTATTCCATAAATTAAAAATAAAATATTTTTAAAAGATTATGTTATATTAAAAAAAGAGAGAGACAGAGAGAGAGATAGAGACAGAGAGAGAGAGAGAGAGACAGAGACAGAGAGAGAGAGACAGAGAGAGACAGAGACAGAGACAGAGATGGAGACAGAGAGAGACAGAGACAGAGAGAGAGAGAGAGAGAGAGAGAGAGAGAGAGAGAGAGAGAGAGAGAGAGAGAATTCCAGGCATGAGGAACAGCCAATACAAATGCAGTGAAACAGGAGATGCAATGTCTTGAAGAATACCATGTAGGGCAGCACCAATGAACTATAAAGAGTGTGAAACATTAAAGTGGGAAAG
>JAQQSW010024034.1:0-10162 GCA_028646575.1 Pseudocheirus occidentalis
CCCTGGATCCTCTTCCCTGGTCCCAGCTCCCTCCTGAGTCTGTCAAACAATCATCTAGAGTCAGGAGCAAAAAGCTGACAGGTTCTCGTCCAGTCCTCAGGGATGAGAAGCTTCCAGGTCCTTGTCCTCTGCAAACATCAGTTTCCTCCAAGGGGAAGCCTTTTCTTCATTTTGACTCAGGGTGGTCTCTCTGATTCCCTGGATCCTCTTCCCTAGTGCCAGATCCCTTCTGAATCTGCCAGACAATCACCTAGATTCAGGAGCTGAAAGCCACCAGGCTCTCCTCCAGTCCTCAGAGGTGAACAGTTCCCAGGTCCTTGTCCAGTCCTCAGGACACTCCCTGGCACACACTGAAGTTCACAAGGTTCAGCACACCTCAAACCCTTCAGGACTTCTCTTGCCTGGAACTCAAGGATCAGCCAGGCCACCAACAAAGTCCCATCCTGTTCATGTCTTCAGTCAGCTTTCAGATACTGGGAGAGGAACACTCTCTCTCTCTCTCCCTCTCAGCTGACTTCAGTCTCCACGAATCCTCCTTCACTGAGGAGCCAACTCCAAAATCTGTCTGTCTCTCTAAAATTCTCCTGCTTATAAGCACTGGCCTTCTCCCAAGTCACCAGGGGAGTTCACACCTTTTCACCAATGGACAGAGTTCTATACTTAACCCTAAGTATCCTATCCACTTAGCCCTAAATATCAAACAAATTGATTATCATTACAGGGGCTGAGAGAGTGACATCACTTATCTCTTAGACAAAGAGACTATATCTCTACACCTAGATGACCACCAGTTTGGGGTAATCTAATCAAATAATTTAAGCCACACAAATTTGAGTACAACAAAATGGGCTGCCCTACCTTAGATTAAATTCCTCATAAGGTTGTGTGGGGTCTGACCAAGATTGAGGATAGTTAATTCAATCTTATTATCATTAATGTCCTTCAAGAGACTGAACTTTGAAATGAGAACTTTAGGGAAAGGGGAACTCTGGATTTCCCCAAATCATTGATTATTATTAATCATTTCTGTCAGTAACCAACAGGGATGATATTCTAAGCTGGTGGATGTGCATAAATAAAGGTTGACCAAAAATACATGACAAAATTAGATGATGGCGAAAACAATTTTGTCTCTAATTTTACCTACAGTGTAGATGGACATGGTAGTACATGTATAAGTACTGGAAGATGAGGCTGAAAGGGTGTTGCATCATCTGAAAGGTGATAAATATGAGCTTATCTTTCTCTGAAGAACTTTTAATGACAAGCTGGAAAATACTGATTTTATGCAATAGATAATGGAGAATTCCTGAGGATTTTTTGAACAGGAGTATATGCCAATGCATAATAGTGTTTATAAGATTAAATTGGTGTCATTATGCTAGAAAGAAAGTGACTAGACCCTATACCAAGATAAGGTCAAAATGGGTACATGATTTAGACATAAAGGGTGATAACATAAGCAAATTTAGGAGAGCAAAGAATGGTTTACCTGTCATATCTATGGAAAGGGAAAGAAGTTATAATCAAATAAGAGACAGAAGATTATATGACATTCAGGATGGATTGTTTTGATTATATTAAAGAGGTTTTGCACAAAGTCAATGCAACCAAGATTAAAATGAAAGCAGAAAACTGAGAAACAATTTTTGTAGCCAGTGGCTACAAAAAATATAAAGAGAAGTGAATCAAATGTATAAGAATACAAGTTATCCCCTAATTGATAAATGGTCAAAGGATATGAACTGGAATTTTTCAGATGAAGAAATCAAAGGTGTCTTTGGCTTAGGAAAAAATGCTTTAAATCACTTTTGATTAGAGAAAAGCAAATTAAAATAAGTCTGAGAAACATCCGCACACCAAATTAGACTGGCTAATGTGACGAAAAAAGAAAAATGGTAACTATTGTAGAGGATGGTTGGTGGAGCTATGAGATAACTCCTCCTCTGGTAGAATTATGCTCTGGAGAGCAATTTGTGACTATGCCTAAATGGATATAAAACTATGTGTAATTGTGCATTAATCCAGCAATTCCACTACTAGGTCTGTATCCCAAAGAGATCATAAAAATGGGAAAAGAACTTGCATTTGTTAAAAATATTTATAGCAGTCCTTTCCATGGTGGAAAAATATTGGAAATTAAGGGAATGATCATCAACAAAATCAGGGAAATGACTGAACAAGCTCATGGTATTATGCAATAAGAAATAATGAGCAGGCAGATGTCAGAAAAAACCTGGAAAGACTTGTACAAACTGAAGCAAAGTAAAAAGAGCAGAACCTGGAAAACATTGTACACAGTATCAGCAACATTGTATCATGATCAACTATGAATGATTCAGCTCTTCTCAGCAACAGTGATCCAAGACAAGTACAAAGGACTCACAAAAGAAAATGCTATCCATATGCAGATAAAGAACTGATGGACTCTGAATGCAGATCAAAGTATATTTTTTCAATTTACTCTTTCTCATGTATTTTTTAAGTCTGTTTCTTCTTTCACAACTATGACTAATATGGGAATTTTTTTGCATGCTAGGACATGTATAAACAACATCAAACTGACTACCATTTTCAGAGGAGGGGAAGTGAGGGGGGAAGGGAAAAAATTTGGAACTCAAAGTCTTTTTTAAATAAATGCTAAAATTTTCCTTGATATGTAACTGGGGGATTTGGGGGGGGGAATACTACATAAAAAAGATATATCAAGAGCCAAAGTTGTCTCACATTAATAGGTATAGGAAAGTAACATATAACAAAAATATATTTAAGTGCTCCTGCTCAGGAGACAGTTGTACATGTAGGACTAGAATTTGAGTTTGAGATTTGGAAGTCACATAATAATCAAGACCATGATAGTAATTGAAATTTTCAAAAATAGCAGCAAAGACCATAGCTTGAATTTTAGAGAATAACAACATTGATGAAACGATGAAAAAGAGAAAGAAAAAGGGAGAGAGAAGGGAAAGTCAGAAAACTAGGATAATAGAGCATTATAGACCACAAGGCAGTTTCAAGAAAGTAGACAACACTGTTAAATGCTACAGAGAGGTGAAGAAAAGAATGAAGCTGGGTGGGGGGAATCAACCACTGGACTAGAAGTTAAAAGGTTGTTGTTTATTGTGAAGAATTCAATTTTGATAGATTTGATGAGGGACAAAAAGCTAGCAATTAATTAGGAAATAAGGGGTGAAGAAATGGATTAAAGAAATTTGATAGTGCAAGAAAAGGAAGAAATGAGGTGTTGACAAGGAGCCAACAAAAAAAAAAGATTACAGATTCTGAGGAAAGAAGAAACTAAGAGATTAAGATCTTGGGGGAGATAGGAGAGAATGGAATCTAGTGCACTGGAGGACACTTTTCCCTTTGATCCAGGAGAGAAACCTGGCACCTATCATGCGGAAGGGGATAACCTTGCTATGGTATGCTATGATCACATTACATCTAGATTTGTAATGCCTGGTTCTGAACACTTAGCTTTTAGGAAGAATATTTATAAACTAGAATGTGTCCACAGGAGGATGACCAAATTGCTAAGGATTTAGGAAACTATACTATGTATGCATTAATAATAATAAATATTATCATAATTATATATCATATATAATATATTATATCATATTTTCATAATATTATATACAATATATAATTGTAAAACATAATTATAATGTAAAAATTAATAACAACTACAATAGTTAATACCTGCATACCACTTTCTAATTATTATCCCATCTGATCTCCACAACAACCCTGGAATAAGGGATTCTTATTATCTCCATTGCACAGATTAGGAAGCTGAGGCAAATAGAGGTTAAGGGACTTGTCCAGCATTACACAGCTCTAAGTGTCTGAGGCTGGATTGGAATTCATCTTCCTAACTCCAGGTCCAGTAATCTATCTGCTGTGCCATCTAACTGCCCCCTGTTGTTTAAAGGAACTGAAGATAGTTAGCTGAAGGAAAAAAGGGGAAATTCGTATTTGAAGGGTTGTTGTATTGAATATAGATTAGATTTGTTATGCTTGGACCCAGATGGTAGAAGAAATGGAAGTAGAACATACAAGAAGGCAGATTTCATCTGAATTTTAGGGAGGGAGGGGTGGGGAAATTTACTAAAATTAGAACTTCCTAAAAAGGGAATGAGTTGTCTTGGAATGTGGTGTTTTTTTGCAGCACTAGAGGAAAAATAGAGGTTGGATAACGTCTTGTCAACTAAAGTATGGATGAGGTTTAATGTCTTTTGAAGTTCTTTCCATATCTGATACACTGTTATTTTATAAATATTAGTATAAGGCCAGAGGCAGAGGTATCAGGCAGAAAAACCTGGATTATAATGTGGTCTCAAGGGGCGGCTAGGTGGCGCAGTGAATAGAGCATTGGCCCTGGCGTCAGGAGGACCTGAGTTCAAATCCGGCCTCAGACACTTAACACAAAAAACCAGCCGTGTGACATTGGGCAAGTCACTTAACCCCAACTGCTCTCCAAAAAGCAAAAATAAAAATAAAAAAATTAAAAAAAAATAATGTGGCCTCAAACACTTAATATCTGTGTGACCCTGAGCAAGTAATTTGACATGTTTGCCTCAGTTTTCTCCACTATAGAATGGGGATGATAATAACACCTGCTTGGCAAGGTTGTTGTGAGGATCAAATAGAATATTTGTAAAACTATTAACACATTGCCTAGCACATAGTAGGCATTGTACAAATGGTAGCTATTGTGATACTGATGATGATGTAAAGATAATGAAGATAAAATGAGGAGTTATTTATTATCAATGATTTCCATCTTCTCAGTAAAATCGGGGGTTAAAAATGATAGGAAAAGACTGAGACTTTTAGGAATGTAAAGAAAATGCTTAAGGTACTGACTTGGTAGGGGCAGTCAATGATTAAAATTGTGATGATATAATAATAGATAATATGTATATCTTTATCTAGCTTGACACTACCCATCATTTATTTATATTCAACATTCATTCTATAAAAATTACTGTAGCACATGATATATGTAATAACTGTGCTCATCAGTGGCAATGATATAAAGGTCAATAAAACACCATCTATGCATTTTAAAAATGTTTATATTGTAGGAGGGGGTGAAATGACCTATCAGCATTTAAATGCTCTCTGACCACATTGGTGGCAGAACCCAAAAGAGTCAGAACAATGGTATGTTTTCTTTTTGAAATTTATTTATATTTTAATTGATGGAATTAAGCATTTGCATAACATAGTATAATAAAAAAGATTGCACATGAAACTGCAGATCTAATATGTACAACTTGCCATTTCTTTTAAAAATATAATAAAGTTTCCATCTAAATATTTTTCATTTTTGTTTTTCTTACCTATCCCCCTCCCTATTTTCTATACTTTAGCCTGACTGGGGTGCCGACTTCTTGCACTTGAAAGAACATTGAACCCACACAACTGCAGAAGATTTGTGCTACAACTAGCTAATAGGGGACCAGGCAGATCATCAAGAACTGAGATTCTGAAAATGGGTCACTTAGAAGGAAAAGGAAATCTTAGCAGGAATCTACAGATCACTATAGATAGTACCAGACCATTCACCTTATTTCTGTTTCTCCTGTTATCTGTTACTGCCTGAATCCCTGCCATGTTCACCTCTACAAGGTTAGACTGACAGGTGTAACTTCTGGGACACTCTCTAAGGACTCAACCTGAGACATACTCTGGGGATGCCCTTTCAATTTTAGGACAACTTACACAAAAGAAAGTAAACTGAGAGCATCAAGGAACCACCTGCTCATATTGGTTTCTTTCCATCTGGAGTCCTTTCTAACTCTTTCTTACACTTACAGCACACTTCACTATATGACCACAGAATGACACAGGCCAATTTCAATGAGCAGAAGCTTGCCAGTATGTCTCACAAGGCACTAGATTTCAGAGCCAGAGCTTAGCAACAGCTCACTCTACACAGCACAAACATTCTACGTGCCTTACCCAAGGTCAGGAGTTTTGATCATGTGCCTAGGCTGGTGGGTCTCATCAGTGACTACAAGGAAACACGGGTCTATTATGAAATCCCTCTGTTCTGTTTATCATGACAAATGTGGTCATTTAGAGAAATTCTTTCTTTAGGAAAACCAACTTTAATACAGATCAGTGGTCTGTGATTTGAGCAGGCTTCCAGCTTGGTGTCTGGGACAAAGTTAAATTGAAGAATTGACATTCATTGGAACACAAGGATCATGGTGAGGTGAATAACCAAGACTGGAGAAAGGTATGAAACAGCTGATGTTGGGACCATGTTTGGGAATTAACAAGAGATTCATAAAAGAATTGCTAAGCAACAGCAAGGACCCATAAGAAATTACGGGCCAAGACAGCATGGTTCTTTGATTTCTCCAACAATGCTTTGCAGGAAGAAATCAAACAGTGAGGCTAATTTAGGGCTGTTGGAACCGTGGCTTAGCTGAAGGTTAAAGGAGATTCGGAAGTAACCTCAGGTGTGACTGCTGTAAAGTGCCTGAGCATGGAGTCTGTGCCATGAAGGAAGTCAAGGATAATAAGAAGGGTACTGATTGACTGATTAGAGTCAAGTCATTAAATCTTCCAGGGAGGGCAAAGAGCTAGTTTGATGGGAATGGAGAAATTAAATGAAACACAGATTGTAGTAACATTAAAATACCAAATATATGGTAGAACATTCTTTATTGTGTAACAATTAGAATCACTGCTGAGCCCAAGGTGCTGGACACTATACCCTCCCCCTCTCCACTAATATTTCCCCTCACTGGACCCCAGTTCATAGTGACTGTGCTCAGATATTGGGCAAAAAATACAACAAAGATTGATTGGAATGATTCTATATTACAATGTCAGTGATACCATTGCCATTACCTCTGAGACTTTACCTACTCATAGGGGTGCCTGCTGAGAATGAGTGACCATGGAAACTTAGCAATCTGCATTCACGTTTCTTCTCATGCTACAGGCCATTTATAAAAGCCTGATAAAAGGCACACAAAGATACCTTAGTAACAATGGACCAAGCAATTTAAATCTAACAAGACTAGCCCAAGATGTCTCCTGAATCTCTTGAGTCAACTCTCACTTGGCATTCAGAAATCCATTTTAGTTCTTAGTTCCTGTGGCTGAATGAGATGAATATCCCTTGAGTTCTATTTCCTGAAACAGAAAAGAAATAAATTCATATAACCACAGCAAGTCTAACATCTTTGTAATGCTATTATTTCAATCTCCCATTCAGATGCATTCTCTACAATAGGTAGTCAATTATAGTTAATATATCCCCTATGTCACCGGTTACCCCAGTGATTACCATACCCATATCATTTAGTCAATTAGCATCAGTTAATTTTTCCAGAGAAATTTTTGTTTTGTTTCTTCATTTTTGTGCCTTTTTTGTTTATTTTGTTTTTGTTGGCATTGTTTTGCTTTTTTATCAAGAAGATATAACAACTATAGAACAAATGCATCCCCCACCACCACTACTACCAACCAAGGGGATACTGTCCTTCACACTACCTTGATCTTCGATGAAAATGAAGTCAAACTTAAAGAGATTGCTACATAGCATTTATTCCAACAATTTCACTTCTAAAATGCAGAATAGCTGATATTACTCTCTTGCTTTCAGAACATGTACCTTACCTGAATAATGGATTAGACCCCCAGATTTCTTTAGGTTCCGTTTCCTGGACTTCTCAAGACCTCACAAGGTCATCCCCTAAGAGAAAAGGTCGTTCCAGAAGAAAACTGACCATATATCCATGTGAATCCCCTGTACATCCTGGTCTTCCTTTGACCAGCCATCCTATACATTTTTAATCTTCCTTCATAAGCCTTGTCTTTAATATATAAGGGAGTCCTAAACCCAAAAAGGCATCTTGGCAACTCAGTGCATAATTCTCTGGGCCTGAAGTCTGGAAGACTCAAGTTCAAATTCAGCCTCAGACAATTACTAACTGTGTGACCTGTTTACCCAGGAAGCAGCTAGGAGGCTGAGTTAATAGAGCACTAGTCCTGGGGTCAGGAATATTAGCAAATTAATTAATCTCTATTTGCCTTAATATATTGGAGAAGAAAATAGAAAACCACACCAGAATCTTTGACAAGAAAAAACCATAGACAACACTGGCATACTATTGTCTACATGGTCACAAAGAGTTAGATAAAACTGAATGACTAAACAATAACAAAGCCTAAAAATATTTTGCTGGCCACTTATGCATAATAAATGTAGTGGTAAAATAATAATCTTGCCTTCTGGACTAAGTCATGTCTCTATGACTCCCTAACCCCCAAAACACACATATCCACAGACATACATTTATATGAAATAGCAGAAGGGATTTGGACATTGAGAAACTGAAGGACCCTGTACCCCCAAGAGACCTGGCAGATTGTTAAGAGGGAAGCCACAATAGCATGTGCTTGATTAGATATAATCTAGTCACTAAAGAGCAAATCAGAGCATTATTTTTTAATTGCCACCTGAAATGAGACAGGTTTCCAAAGAGGAGATATGCCCTCCTAATGAGGCAGTTCAATTTTAAAAAATAAACTGAGCCTGAGAACACTAGCTACATACTTAGGAGAGGTTCTTCACTGTGTGCTAAGGACCCTGTTGTCTGCTGCACAAAAGAAAAGAAACAAAACAAAACAAAAACCTGCCTGCTGGAGAAGAAAAGCCTAATCTACTTAAGGTTCTGAGAAAAAAAAATAGGCTACTTCCTGGGGGGTTGGAAGGTAGGGGGGAAGCTGGATGTTTTGCTTTCCTCCTGTTACTAGCCTCAGTGTATTAAGGCTTGCTGCTTTTCTGAAAGGACTATAACAACCTCTGGGCCTTAAACTAAAAGACTAAAAGCACAGTCCACTCTTCTCATGAAGAAGAAAGAATGCTTCATCCAGCACCTCCCTTTTTTAATCCATACTACACACAGCTACCAAAGCAGTATCCATAAAGTACAGATGTAACCATGTTACTCCCATGTACCAAACCTCATATTCCCCCACTATATTCTTATTGCAAAAAAGATAATCATAGATAGCATGAAGCAAGAAAAAAGGTTATCCAAAAAGCTACTCAAATTAACTTAGGTGATGAACTCTTTGGCCCAGGAGCAAGATGACATCTGTTCAATTTGGAAGAGAATGACCACACCCTAGTACTCTACTTCCCAGTGAATAATCTCATCCTAATACTCACTTTAGTACTTAGCAATCCCTGGGGTGCAGGTAATGGGAATGTAGAGGATGCAGAACCAGCTCTTCTCCACATAACTACAGCTCCAGGTATCATCCACTTGCCATTCTGTATCATCTTTCTCCTCTCCTCCTCTCCCTAAATCATCTCTCAGCAAATCCAGTCACATCTCCCCACACCTAAGCATCAGCACAGTGATGTCTCTAAGACAATCAAAAATGTCTCCTGGCACTTTCCTTAAGGGGAACACTGACAGCTGCTTGTTCATAGGGCTGCATATGGCTATGCATCCCCAGGGCTTAGTACAATGCTTGTTGCACAGTAATTGCTATTAATCTGTTCATTCATTCCAATGATCCTTTTGTGTATACTGTTTTGAGCATGATGACCTACCAGTTTTTATATACTGAAAACATAAAGTAAGAAAAAGCATAACAGAATAGATAAATAGACTTCAAGGTTAGCCCTTGGCATCTATTACTGGCTGCTTCAATGTAAGTAACTCACAACCATTCAGTTCCCGAGGTTCTCTAAGGATCCAAGCTGCAGAGAAGTTGGTGATTTACATTGATATCAGAGGGTCTTTATTGGGAATCCCAAACACCAATGACACTTAAAATCTGTCTTTTTTTAAAGCATAAAAAATTAAATTGCAACTGTGTGGTTTATGGCTAGAATATATGTTCTTATTCTCAATAATATAGACTCAAACATCTCAGTGTTTTTCCCTTCTTCTTACAGTTATTTTGGTAATATAGCAACACCATATTAATCTAGCATTGTTAGAGAGAAAGCTTTTCCCAAAAAATTAATTGTCTGGAATAACTGTTGTTCATTCCTGTGAAAACCAATTTGTAAGGGGGATAAAATATTTTGATGGTAATTAAACTACAATAAAATACATGACATAATTCAGAATCTTCTTTTAAAAAGTACTATTAGACAACAAGCTCCATGACAGCA
>JAQQSW010024035.1:0-10161 GCA_028646575.1 Pseudocheirus occidentalis
ATAATATTGTGAACTGTTGAAACTGTGAACATTGTACTGAATGAAGATTTGTAATGGAACAGGCTGTTCACTAATACTATGTAATCTGAATCTTAAAAGCTCCTCACAGTAGCATTCTCTCAGAAATCTACTGCTGATTGGCTTTACAGTCTGTCTCTCTCATTTTGGTTTAATCATTTTAGACAATCCCACATGGATAAACTATTCAGCTGCCTCTACTAATGAAGATTTTGCAATTTTGCAGCTTACAGTCCAATACATTTCCCACAAGACACTCAAGGGTTAAGTGATGTGCCAGAGTCATATACCCAATATGCATCAGAGGTAGTAACAGATAGTAAGTGTACAACTACTATCATATATGGGTCAATGAAACATGGAAATTATAAAAATGCCAAGTGATTCTGACACTTGTTTGCTCTATATAGGAACCAATATATGTTTTAATATGAGTCTACTAACAATGATGAAGTTTTTATTGTTTGTTTTGGGGACATAAATCTATGTATACTTCAAAAATGAATTTGAGGCATAGAAACTAAAATAATATTTGAGACAAAGAAAGCAAAACACAGGCATATCCCCACCTAATTGTACTAACTGATTCTTCAAAGATGCCTTTAAATAGAAAAACAAGAGATTTTAGTACTGTTATTTCCATAGCACTTTAATAATGAAAAAATAGGTTCCAGGGTAGCCAAAATTTGGACTATGAAATTAAATTCTAACAGAGATCTGAGTCTAGAATTCAATTTCTGAGAACACAAAACTTCTTGGTTAGCTAATACAATCATGTTTTGGATACTTGACCAAGTTCAAACCTATTCAATCTAACACAGTCCAATTTGACAAATATTCAAATACCTGATTTATGTAAAGTGTGTAGGAAACCCAAGTTGTCAGAGATTACCTTAAGGCAGACCTGCACAACTTGGCAGTTAAATAGGGGCCAAAATTGAAATAGACTATTTTTTTCAGCCCACAGATAGGTTAGATTAGAGACAGACTAACAATGGTTGGTTGCTGTGGTTTGTATGACCAACAGGGTAGTATGCAATGGTAACCCCACATTTTTTGTGGGTCATCTGTGTGTCATTAGCTGGCACAAATGGCCTGCCCTATGGTTTTCAGCTTGTAGGTAAAAGAATGGGGAGGGGGGAGGGTAGGAGTGATGGATGGAGAAGACTGGCTACTTCCAGAACAACAGGTCAAAAATTTAGACATGATCTTGAAGGAAAGAGGAAAAGGGGATAATACTTTCCTGGGAATTCACTAATTTCCAATTAAAGATGAACCTAGAGACGATAACGTATTTATGATGGATAGCTAATATGGGAGAGTCAAGATTTAAAAAGACAGGTGAGTGGAAGAGAGTGTAAAAGGCCAATGTCTGTTGTCAAGTAGAATATCCCTTGTGTTATGTCCTCAATTCTCTGCAAGTCTGCCTTGTAAGACAGACTGTAAGACTTGTAAGACTATGACTCTGTATGACTATAAGCCTGATGAAGACTAATGAACTTTGCTAATGAACTCTCCCTTTTCCCTAAGAGAGAAGAAAGGTAGAAACCATTGATAAAATGTATATCAAAGGGTAACACCAACTTAGAATCACAGGACCCCAGTTTGAGAAGTGGAGGCACCTGTCTTAGCATTATCACCTAAACTTCTCAAAAAACCAAATGGAATTCTCAGTATATTGTGGAGAGAGACCTTCATCTATGAGGCTTGGGCTTTGGACTCTAGATCAGCAATTTTAGGATCAAGTCATAAACAGGGATGCAGAGAAAATTCTGGCTTTGTTGATACAGTAAGAAATGCTGAGAAGGCTGGCAATTCCTCACACTCTTCCTCATACTCATCTATTTCATTTATTCTCCTTCCTTACTAGAGAGGAGTACTTGTTTCCCCAAATCTCTATTTCTTAGAAATTCATTTGCTTTGTTTCTTTTTGTCTTTTTAAGTATGATAAATGTGGTTAACCACTGCAATATTGACTTACATGTTTCATTGTTCAACAGCAATAGAGAAGAAAATAACCATAGATTTTTTTTAACATGAGGTATATGTGAGTGTGTGGGGGGTGGGGGAGTGAAGGGGTAGATATAATGTATTTGTTAGTTACTTATTTTCATGACAATTTCATTTTCCTGGCCTGGGGCATAAGCTGAACAAAAGATAATTAGTAATTCAATTATAGCATTCCTCAGAGCTAAAGAGCAGAACTTGATGTGTATATTGGTAAGCAAAAAGAAACAGCAGTTTTGTTGTTGTAGCTTTTGTTTTTTGAGGGGACTGAGTGAAATGAGCTACAAATGTGGAGAGCTGGTGCCTTGGACAATCTTCTTTTTCACTATCTTCATGCATAGCCTTTTTGAAGGGAAAAGTGTTACTCCGTAGAGGAGGAACTGAAGGAGTAACTACAGAGAAATCCATTGCTTAGAGGAGAAAATGGGAAATAAAAGTACTATAACCAAAAATAGGAGTCAGTAAGGAGGAGTAACAATGCCTGCCCCCTGTTCCACGACGATGGGCAAAGTATAATAAAACAAAATTTTATAAGAATGCATATAAAGTTCTATTCTTGGATGTAAAAAAACATCAGACAATGCCCGTACTATGCAATAGTTCTTGTGATAAAAGTACTTGGCTTTTCCTAGATTGAAAACCTAGTATTGTTCAGTGTGATACGCCACATCAAAAAGGGTTTAGCATACAGAATGAAGAGACTGGTAGTTCTGCACTCTGACTAGTTCTGGCCACAACTCAGTTGTTGTGTTTGGTATTGGGTGCCAGACTTCTCAAATGAACAATGTAAAATGGATTGTGCCAAATGAGGGTAGTCAGAATGGTCAAGGATTTCAAGACTATTATCTGAGGATGGGTTGAAAGACCTAGAAAAAAAAAACATATATGGGGCAGAAGGGGGAAAGTATGATTGCAGTTTTAAGTATTTGAAAGTTTTCATATTGAAGTACAGAAGATAGAATGGGGAACAATGGGTTGGAGTCAGGAGGAGCCAAATTTAGAATGGAAATAAAGGGGAAAAATTACTAATAACAACAATAATGCCTACTATTAATATTACTACTTTTCCATTTAGAAGAACTTCTTATAGCATGTAGCATGCTTTCCTCACAACCTCCCTTAAGTAAGGTTGTGCAAGTATCATTTTCATCACTTTATAGATAAGAAAGCAAAGGATTAAGGGAAGTTTGGTAACTTATCCGTGGTCCTACAGCTACTAAGCATTCAAGCCAAGATTTAAAATT
This sequence comes from Pseudocheirus occidentalis, assembly GCA_028646575.1. Lineage (NCBI taxonomy): Eukaryota > Metazoa > Chordata > Mammalia > Diprotodontia > Pseudocheiridae > Pseudocheirus > Pseudocheirus occidentalis. The sequence goes on from JAQQSW010024035.1 coordinate 3,270, forward strand.
TATTTCCTAAATCCAAGTCCATTGGCCTATATACTACAATTATAGCAATATCCAAATGGAAAGGGCTGCCTTAGAAGAGAGTAAATTCTTCCTAACTAGATGTTTTCTGGAAGAAGTTGAATGATAACTTATCAAGGCTGTGATATAGTAGATTCTTCATAAGGTTAGAGTTAGTGTGGCTACCTTTTAAGTTCCCTTTAGATGCTGATCCTGTCATGATAATTGGATGGAAAAAATGCCAAAAAAGTGGGCATGGAGGCAATAAGGAAAATTCCAGTATTGCATGTAGCTGAAGGTTATACTTAGACAATATTAACTAAATTTAACCCAGGGTCCAAACCAAGTATGGCCTAACTTGTCACTGCAAGTGAAAACAAAAACAAAAACTGGATTGGAATGATATGCATTAAGGTATTGAAAGAAAGACAATTCTGAACATTTATACCTGGAATTTCTTAAATGGGGAGGGGCAATAGAGTATTAAATAGAGAGGCAGAAAGGGAATTAATATGTATATGGGAAATCCTGAGAAATTCATTTAAATTTTTAGAGTCTTAATTTTCCCTTCTTTAAAACTAGGGAAATAATGTTTGACTCACCTTTGACATGCACAAGCTGAAGGATTGTGTGATTGATTAATTCTATCCTCTTCCTCTATTTCATCCATAATCCCTCTGCAAATCTTTAGAGCTATACATTTCAATGAATGTACCTATCTTTCCAAGATGGCAGAGAAAAGGCAGAAACTTACTTAAACTTTACCAAATTGCTCCAAATATTAAAATAACATCTCAAAACAAATTCTTAAGCAGCAGAACAAACAAAAGGATGAGATGAAGCAATTTTCTAGCCAAAGACAACTTAAAAGGTTAACAGGAAAGGTCTGACTCACTGGTTGAAATTGCATAGCAGTCCAGGACAGACTACCCTGCCACAGGTTGATTACTGGCAAAACTAGGAAACTGCTGAATTAGCAATGGCAAGGGGGTATTAGACAGCTTGATAGAGGGAGACTATGAGGACCCTTTGCTACGATTGGGAGCAGGATTTTGTTGCATTGCCCATATGTCCCAAGGTCAAGTCCCTGGGTGAGGAGAGATATTAGCAAGAACAGGCAATGTGGACATAGCTACAGGGCAGAAAAGCATACTTGTGACCACTCAGAGATGAGAGCACAGGCCAGCAGAGCAGTGACCTCATCTCTTCTTAGATCTTACTACCTTAGAAGAAATAAAAACTTTTAGATCCCCAGCACTAGATCTGATAACAGTACCATGAAAAACGTGAAGCTTGGAACTGTGTCCCCTCCACCTTAGGAGTAGAACTAAACTCTACAATAAAATTAAAAGTCAAGAAACTGAATGTCAAAATGAGCAAACAACAATAGCAACAAAAGAACTTGAGAGTTGGAATCTACTATGTTGACAGGAAAAATCAAAACACAAACTCAGAAGAAGATATCAGTGTCAAAGCAATTACATATAAAGTCTCAAAGAAAGCTGAATTGGTCTCAGAACTGCCCCCTACATCCCCCCCCCCAAAAAGAAAAGAAGTCCTAGAATGGATCAAATAGGATTAAAAAATGGCTCAAATAATCAAATAAGAGACATGGAGGAAAAATAGGGAAAAGAAAAGACATGCCCTAAATCACTATTGGTTAAAGAAAGGCAAATTAAAACAATTCTGAGCTACCACCTCATGCTTGTAAGATTGCTTAATATGAGAGAAAAGGGACTTGACAAATGATGGAAAGGATGTGAGAAAATAGAGACACTAATGCATTGTTTGTTAAGTTGTGAACCTATCCCACTCTTCTAGAAAGCCATTTAGAAGTATGAACTAAGAGCTATAAAACTGTGTATGCCTTTTCACCCCACAAAAAACACCAAATTGCTAGTTCTGTATTCCAAAGAGATTTAAAAAAGGAAAAAAAATGTCTTATACATACAAAAACATTTGTAGCAGCTCTTTTTGTGGTGACAAAGAATTCGAAATTGAGGAGACATGCACCAATTAGGAAATGGCTAAACAAGTTGTGGTACTTGTTTATGCTTTTCTGCTATAAGAAATGATAAACAAGATGCTCTCAGAAAATTGTGGAAAGACATATAAACTGAGGGAAGGTGAAGTGAGCAGAGGAAAAAGAACATTGTACATGGTAACAGCAATATAAACTGTGAATGACTTAGCTGTTTTCAGTAATACAAGGATCTAAGGAAGGACTTTGATGAAAAATGCTATCTGCCTCCAGAGGAAGAACTAATGAAGTCTAAATGCAAAGTGAAACATACTTTTTTCCAATTTTATTTTTCTTGGGTGCTTTCTTTCACAACATGACTAATATGGAAATGTTTTGCATGGCTGCACATGTATAACCTATATCAAATTGCTTGTCTTCTCAATGATATGGGAGGAGATGGAGGAAAGGACAGAATTTGTAGCTCAAACTTTTAAAGAATGTAAAAAGTTCTTTTAAGGTACAATTTGAAAAAGAAAGTTAGGAAGACCAGAAAAACAAAAACAAAGCAAAACACTTATCTGCATTGGTAGAGGGACTTTCTTCATCTGGGAGCTCCTTAAATCAATGAAATCACAGGTCTGGTACCTGCTTCTAACATGTGTATTACATATTTTATAGTGTCTTTGTGAAGAAATCCCTCCATCTATCTTAAAGTACAACATAAATGTGTGTCACCTTCCTTTTCTCCACCCCCAAATTAGAAAGAAGGCTTAAAATGCAAATTTCCCAACGTAGGTATCACAGTGACTTGAATTCATACTATATTACTAGTACTTCCTTTTGTAATGGAAAAAAAAACCTGTACAAGGAGTATAAGACTTGAACCTAAGGTTTTGGTTTGTAACTAAATAGTCTTATGATTTAGAGCATTGTGTCTTATAGACGTCACAGAAAAGAAAGGATTAGCTGAGGACTGTGAGGAGAATCATAAGATCATAATGAATGAGAGCCAGCCAAGGATTACATGGAGAGTAAGGGCATTCAGCTCTGAGAAAGAACTTCCAGCAGTGGAGGTTGGGGATGGCCAGAGAGTCAGCATCTGCTAAGAAAGATACCTACTTGTGGGGGAAAACATTATAGAGTCTAGATAGGGAGCAACTGAGGTCAAATTCTGAGTGTCAGGAGATATGTAGTGAGTCAGGAGGTCAGGAAGAAGGAAAAGTAGGGTTTCTGGTAATGCTATTGGCAAGTGCCTTGGAGTAAGAAGGGGATCCAAGAAAGATCAATGAAGCATAGACTGTAACAAAGTAGGAAGAGAGAAGTAGGTCAGGTAACCTATTAGGGATTTCAGAGATAAATTATCTTTGACTGGGAGCTCATCACTATAGAGGCGTTTTGTAGAGACTTTGAATATCTTTTACCTCCAAAATTCTAGATCTCAACTGGGCAAGGTAGGGAATGAGGGTAGGTGAAAAGGGCCTAGCCCAGAGTGTAATTCATGGGAGTTATTATAAGGGACAAAGCACTTAACTCATCTAGACTTCATTTTTTCATTTGTAAAATACAGGGTTGAATCAATAAATGAAAACATCTATTAAGTGTTTATCATACATTCCTCATGTACTGTTTTTGGACAAGGGTAGGGATATCATATACAAAGAATAAAACAATTTCTACTCTCAAGGGATTTACGTTCTAATGGGGGAAATAAGTACTCTCTCTCTCTCACACACACACACACACACACACACACACACACATCATTAAAAAATAACCACACTGGGGCAGAGCCAAGATGGCAGCATAGAAGCAGGAACACTCTGTAGCTCCCACATAATCAACTCAAATACCCATGAAATATGACTCTAAACAAATTTTGGGGCTCTAGAACTCACAAAACTACAGAAAAACATCTCCTGCTGGAGGCAGCTCAGCAGGCAGGACAGGAAGAGCTCATTGTAGCATGCTGGGAGCCAAAACCAGCCTGGGGATGGGGGAAGGAGAGGTGCAAACAGGACAAGCCACAACTGGAGCCTTCACTAGAATAGATCAGTGGCAGTTTCTAGAATTATCAAGCCATAAGAAATATAGACTAAGTGAAAGGTTAGTGCAACTCAGCTAAATTTGAGGGTGAGGCTCCAGCCAAACTGAATCCAGGGCAAGGAAACAGCAGAAGCAGTGGCCCTGTACCCACTTCCGCATGGCTGCTTCAGAAGCTCCCAGCCTGCAGATTGCATGTGAGTCAAGCAATCATTTAGAGGCTAAGTGCTCTTGCCTTGAGCTGCCTGGATCAGGATAGTGGTCTTGGGTGGTGGTCCTGATGTGTGTTTTCAATGAGCCAAAGCTGGTGGTGGCTGCAGCAACCTCCTAATGGCTCCAGTATCTGTGAAATCCCCAGCGATTTGAGACAAAGTGCTCCCCTCTGGAAGCAGAGTTCCAAAGAGCTAAAAAGTAAAGTAATTGACTGGCAACATGAGCAGGCAAAGGAAGCAAAGTAAGAACAGTAATCCAACTTTACATTCCTTTTTTGGGGACAAAAAGGATCAAAGCATGGAATGGAAGGAAAACAACACAGTCAGAACTCTTGCATGCAAAGGTTCCAAGAAAATGGTTATAAGCCATAGAGGAACTTAAGATGGATTTTGAAAACCAAATAAGAGAAGTGGAGGAAAAATTGGGAAGAGAAATGAGAATGATGCAAGAAAATCATGAAAAGAGAGTCAACAACCAGAATGAAGAAAATAACACCTTAAAAACTGATTAACTCAAATGGCAAAAGAGAACCAGCAAGCCAATGAGGAGAAGAATGCCTTAAAAAGTCAAATTTGCCAGATGGAAAAAGAATCTCAAAAGCATTTTGAAGAGAATAATTCCTTCAGAATTAGAGTGGAGGAAATGGAACAAATGACTTTATGAGAAATCAAGATACTATTAAACAGATAAAACCAAATGAGAAAATAGAAGGAAATGTCAAATATCCCCTCGAAAAAACCACTGACTTGGAAAATAGATCCAGGAGAAACAATTTAAAAATTATAGGACTACCTGAAAGCAATAATCAAAAAAAGAACCTAGAAAGCATCTTCCGAGAAATTTTCAAGGAAAATTACCCTGATATTTTAGAACTAGAAGGCAAAAAAGAACTTGAAATAACTCACCCATCACCTCTCAAAAAAGATCCCAAAAAGAAAACTCCTAGGAATGTTATAGCCAGGTTCCAGAGTCCCCAGATCAAGGAGCAAATATTACAAGCTGCGAAGAAGAAACAATTTGAATACTGTGGAAACACAATTAGGATAACCCAGGATCTGGCAGCTTCTACGCTAAGGTCATTAAGGGATTGAAGCGCCTGGAGTATGATATTCTGGAGATCAAGAGAGCTAGGGGAAAATATGGTCATTCAATGAGGTGGAGGACTTTCAAGCATTCTTTCTGAAAAAACCATAACTGAAAAGAAAATTTGACACTCAAATACAAGAGCTTTAGAAATATGAATTCTTGTTGGTAAAATTTTCTAAACAGCATCCTTGTGAGATAAGTGGTTAAAGGTCAAGTGTTTGAGTAATGAAAACTCTTGCTACAAGTCAAATATATTTTCATCTCTATTTTTTCAATGTCAGAACAGAAAACAGAGAGTACAAAAGATGAAGAGAATGAGATGGGTAAGCTGAATGAGACTGAAAACCACATAGACTATCAACATTCCAAGAAAAATAGAACACAGACCCCTACAAACACACACACCCACACACACACACATTAATATCCCTTGTGGGAGATAGCATTGTATGGTAGATATCCTGTGTTTGAATCCTGTTTCTTCTTTCTATACCTGTGTGACCTTAGGCAAATCACCTGTCTTCTCTTTGTCTCAGATTCTATGTCTCCAAAATATGAAAGTATTGAACTAGATGGTTTACAAACTTTCTCCATACTCAATACTTCCTTAGTGCAACAGCCCTGCTCTGACTTCAATTTCTTCTATTTCTAATCATGATTCTGTAGTTTGCTATTTCACTTCTCTACTGTCCTCTGTCCTCAAATTTCTCACCTCTTTGTCCTATCTATGCTCATACCTCCCCTGCCCCTCATGTTCCTCCCAGAACTTATCTCTGGTGTACTTTTCAATGTCTACCTCTTCCACTTCTAAACATGACTTATTGAATGGAGTTGGGTGAAGTCCCATATCCCGGATAACTGGGTACACCATAAATTGATACTATCCAACTTCCACTGGGCCTACATTGCAACAAAGCAGTCCCCTCTCTAAATGATTACTTATCTAATTCCCAGAAGTAGGTATTTCAGTACTTCCCTAGTCAAGCCTGTCATATTGTCTCAATCCCTTACATTTTATTAATTCAACTGGGGGCCTCGTCTCTAATTTTACTTCAAAAAATAAAGAGGAGATTCACATCAAGTAATTTTCCTATTCTTGCTATCTCAGAACATTTTCACATCATCTCACCCACTTTTTTCTCTTCAGCCTCTGACAAGGATATGGCCTTTCTCTTTACCAAGGGTAGCATCCATGAATGTTCTGCCCTCAAACTTAGCCAAGTCTTCCTTATCCTAAAAATGAACAAAACCAGTGAAGCATTCTCATTAGATTCTACAATCTCTTCAAATTACCCTCCTTTCCTTTTCTTAGTCAAAGTTCTAGGGAAAGCTGTCTATGCAGCTTGACTCTTCTCTCTCTCTTCTCATTTCCCATTCCTTTGGAATCTGGCTCTGACCTCATTATTCCATGGAAATTTCTGTGTCTGAAGTTAGAAATGATCTCTTTAGTTGCTGTATCAATAATGAGATATTCACAACACCCATGATGGTTATGAATATGCTGGTATAGTTTTGGATCACAAAATGTAGCAAACTCTCCACATGGAAGGCAGCACCAAGGTCTTTATTCAGAAACCATAACACTGAGTCCCA